>BLSH010321410.1:269915-283089 GCA_018402905.1 Glandirana rugosa | reverse complement strand
GGGTCTGACCTCCGAGGGAAAGGTCCACTCCCGAGGTGTCGTGGAGACGATGTAGAGAGAGAAAGTGGACTGTGAGAGGAGGGGGGACGACCCGACCTAACCAGTCCCGAGGAGTTGTATGTAATCTTTCACTGTGGAGGAGTATATAGGGGAAAAGGTCTTGAAAGACCAGGGTTTCTCCTCCTCGTAGGTTCCCCACAAGTACGGACTTTAGAGGTCGGGAGGGACTCGGTGAGGGGTCGGGTCTAGTTTTGTTAGTCTGGATGTGAGTGACATTTTTTTTTTACATGTAACAATCAGTATTTTTTGCTAGAAAATTACTTAGAACTTCCAAACATTATATATGTTTTAAAGCAGAGGCCCTAGAGAAAAAATTGGTGGGTTTTGCAATTTTTTATGTGTAGCGCCCCCAAAGTGATAGGTGCATATTTGTAGTGGGTTTTTGTTAGGAGAGGTAACATTTAGTCAGGCCTGACAGTGAGTGTAGGTCTGATTGTTTTGATCTGGGCTGGGGAGTGGCTCAGGGAGGGCTGGAGATTTCAGGCATGAACACCCCTTGGATGCTCCTCCTCTTTGGGACCAGAAAGTTCTGGAAAAGGGGATATATGAGGAGGTGTCACTTTCTAATGTATGTTGAGGAGCCCTGACCAATCCAGCCCAGCAGGGGGGAGGAGAGTGTCAGGTGAAAGAGAGAGATGTAGCAGAGGTGCTGTGGAGCCCTCACCTGGAAAGGGAGCCTCCAGTCTGGGGGGGAGTGACTTTGAGGCCTGGTGGCTCGGTGCAGCCAGGAAGAGGAGTTGGTTCCTGGAGCTGCACAAGGGAACAGGAGAGCAGCAGAGAGGCTACATAGAGGACTCTTTAAAGGTTCCACCGGTGTCGGTGAGTGGCAGACTCTGGGAGCTGGATGAGAAGGCTGGAGCAGGCTGGGAGGAGACAGTGGTCAGTCTGTAGAGGTCAGAGAAGCCAGTCAGGGAAAGGAGTGTCACTGGACAATGGGTGGTGAAGTAGGCCGGAGGGGCCTGGAAGATGGATGTGCTGGGATTATTAGTTCGTCCAGTGCCCAGCTAGCACCAACGTACTTAGCTACACAATTGAGGGCCCGTGGTTTCCCAAATAGGAACCCATGGCCCTTACCCACAACGGATGGTCCGGAGGCCCTGCTAGCAGTAGAGCAGGCCTCACCCTGTGCTAGTTGTGGTGGAAAAGGAAGTGTCATGGAGGCCTGATAAATTACCTTTCAGGCCTGGAACAGCAAGTGTATGTGCAGGAGAGAGGAAGGAGAAGAGTAACAGTCAGCAAGTGTATGTGCTGAAGGAAGAAGGAGTGTATATACGGTCGGTGTATATAGAAGGTTGAGTGATTGATCTCTGGACATCCCACAGTCATACCGATCCCTATCCAAGTTTATTCCCCAAATAAAATAATAAAACAAAGTGCCGGCCTGTTCAGTGACTCTGGGTGTGTGGAAAACCGTGTGACTGAGGACAGCAGGCAGGTGGACCACAACTAACAGCCACCCCTGATGGGGTACAAGGCTACATTTGGGGGCTCGTTTCCGGGATTCACCTGCACGGCTGCCAGTAGTTGCCCCTAGCAACCGCAAGAGAATTGAGCCAGGAACTGTAATTGTTTTATTGCCAATGTGGACTGAACTTAAGGAAAGGACTTGTGTGTTGCCTGCTTAAACAGTAAAGTCCCACAAGTGTCGTTGTCCATAGCAACTGGCGGGAGGCGGTCATCAATTGCTGCTCTCGATCACTTAGTCGCTGCAACCGGGGCGGACACTTGCATCATCCTGCAATTCAATGATTTTGTTACCATGTGCCATTACCTATGGCAGCCACGCGGGGCGACCAAGCCCATTTATTACAAATATGTCCTGTGTCGTGCTATGGCCGGACATTACTCACTGGATTACAAATATGCCCACCACTCTGCAAAAGCTGGGCATTCTGAACTTTTTGCTCCAACTCCTGCTTACAGTAAAGTATTCCTGGGACTGTTCTTGTTGTTAAGGGTAAAGACTGTGTGAAAAGGGTGTTTTCCAGCAAAACAGTGGCTACTACAAATTACTGTTGCTACCGGCAACCACCAGCAAAGCCAGCAAGTTGGGACAAGTCCTGCTAGTGTCAGCGTACCTGCCAAGTTTCATCCTTCAGACAAGGGGTTACAGCTACATGACATGCAGCAAGCCTGCTTATCAGGACTTTTGGCGCCAGCTCGTCTGGTAACGTGGGGGCGGCGCCATGCCCTGGTAGAGCCTCAGCACTTGCAATTTGTAGCAGACACCATGCGAGAGGGGAAGATGGCGGAAGGCGGTTGTCCCTTACCATCACTGCCTTGGTTGTCAGATAAGCCGGAGAGGACCCTGATAGACATGGGGGTCCGGTTGGAGCCATGAGGGGGACTCGCATTGGGGGTAATTGATGGAGAGGAGCGGCTGTGCCTGATCTGCCCAGACTGCCGGATCCTGACCACGGCCGTCACTGCTTGGGCATGGTGCGGTCATCGTGATGAGACACTTACTCGGTTGGCATCCGTGCAGCAGTGGCCACAGTACTACCATGTGGACCTGCCATCCGGGAGGGGCATTCCGCAGCCCCGGGGGCCTTGGAGGGCTGAGTCAGGCCTGGGGTCACTACCCAAAGGCGGGGAGGAGTTGTGACCTGGCGACTTCCCCGTGAAATCTGAGGACAAGGGAAGAGGAAAGGAGGCTGTCGTGACCTGCAGCCTGGCCGGGGACCTAGATACCATGAGTACTAATGTGGGGGAATCCGCGGTCCCTGAAATGCCAGCCATAACTTACCCCATGGCCATCCCAATGGAGCTGGAGCAAGGGAGGAGAGTCCCCAGGTGGAGCTAGCTGGGGATGTTGGGGAAAGGGTCATAGACTGGGGGTCCCCCAGACTGGTCTCAGAACTCAGGTCCATGGAGCACCTAGCAGAGTGGTTGTCTCCCAGTGAGAGGTCAGAGGAAGAGTGGGTGACAGGAGGTTCACACCCTGGTGATGCCCTGTCGGAGGAGGATGAGTCTGGACCCTCACTACAACTGAGCCCTGCACCAGGAATCTCCAGTGTCAACAGCCACCTTTTCTACAATAGGCCCTCCACTACCCAGACCAGAGCAGCCACATACCGCCAGCATGTGGTAAAGTCATTGGACACTCTAGTTTGGCCAGGGACAGGGAAGGTGAAGAGTCTGCTTAGGCTCTCCCGGTACCAGCGAGAAGTCCAGCATAGGGTTGCTCTGTAGTGGGGCCTAGATTACCCTTACGTGTCACCCCAGGTCATGGACATTGTGGAGAGCTCCCAGGAAGAGTGGGAGAATGACATGACTTGGGAATTCCTCCATGTGCCTAAGCCCTTGCAGGGACCGGAGAGCAGCCAGTGGGAGAGATTCCTGGAGTTGAAGAAGGAATGGAGTCTGGGAAGGGCTACACGGAAAGACTGCATAGTGATCGTTAAAGCAGGACAGCCCGCAAGGAGCTATTCCATTTCTGTTCGGGGGAGGGAGACAGTCGGGAGAGATTGCATGATCCTCACTACTATGTGTAAGACTGGGATGTTGTACAGATTATGCAGCACACTCCATGGATTTCCGGAGGAGTAGCGGAGTGTGCACTTCCCCCTGTACTGCAGGACAAACCAGCCTGCCACCCTGTGCCCCAGTGGAAGAGACTGACCCATTGGAATAACACTTGGGTGAGGTTTGCCCTTTCTACAACTTCTTTGAAATCCTGTTGTCCAGGTAGGGGCCCCTCCCACCAGGAACGTTAAAAAATAACTCTTACCATTGACTTCCCTGCAGTGGGATTATTACCCCTCATTGACAGGGCAGGCAGGTGAAAGAAAAAGCTTGATGGACTTGTAGTTCTATTGGAGGCTCATAACCCCCTCTCAATAGATGTATTTGTAGATAGTTGTAGTTAATTGTTCCACCTTCTCTTAGGATTCCAAAGATGGACCGGCTGGTCATCCTCATCCGTCGAGAGTCAAGCCAACTAATTGCTACTACAAATTATGCGGACAAAGTACTTTTCTTCTGAGGAAAGTGCTTCGGTCCAGGAATGTATATGGTGTCTATGTATAGCTAGTTGCAGGGATCTGTAGCTAGGAATGTATTATAATGTACTGTGTGAATAATTTACAGAGATGGTATTGACATATATTTTTGTACTTAAATTATTTGTACAGTCCTCATCCAAGTTTGAGAGGTACAATTTAGTCAGGCCTGACAGTGAATGCAGGCCTGATTGTTTTGATCTGGGATGGGGAGTGGCTCAGGGAGGGCTGGAGAATGCAGGAAGGAACATTCCTAGGATACTTCTCCTCTTTGGGGCCAGAAGGTTCTGGAAAAGGGGATGGATGAGGAGGTGTCACTTTCTGATGTATGTTGAGGAACTCTGACCAATCCTCAATCTGGATTGGCAGGGGGCAGTCCTCCTTAAATACAGTGATTTGCCCAGCAGGGGGGAGGAGATTGTTGGGTGGAAGAGGGAGATGTAGCAGATGAGCTGTGGAGGCCTCACCCAGGAAAAGAGCCCCCAGTCTGGGGGGGTGACCTTGAGGCATGGTGGCTTGGGTGCAGCCAGGAAGAGGAGTTGGTTCCTGGAGTGGCACAAAGGAGCAGGAGAGCAGCAAAGAGGCTACATAGAGGACTCTTTAAAAGATCCACTGGTGTCGGTGAGTGACAGACCCTGGGAGCTGGATGAGAAGCACGTGATTAAAGCCAAAGGCTCTTATAGGCTTCAAAAAAGGGTGGACTCAGGGCGCAGAGCACTGCACCCTGATGCCACACAGTTGTGTTGGCAATAACGAATGAATATTCAATATTGACACACTGATCCTCCTCCCACCCAATCAGGAAGCCCCTATTGGCCAGGGAGTCTTAAGACTCCCTGGCCAATCATGTCTCAGGACACACTTCCTGTTCCTGTGCGGCCGGGAGGAGGATGTCTCACTGTTTGCTTGCTGGAGCAGCCCACTGCTCTTCCTTCCCCCTGCATAAGGTAAGGCAGCATGGCACATTCACAGTGTCCCCCCCCCCATTCACAGTGATCGCTGCCATTCGTCAATCTCAGCAGGGGGTAGCTCCATTTTGCTCCTGCAGCGGGAGGGTGGTAAGATGGCAGGTTATTGCCGCCGCTTGTTTCCCGTGGGGGGGTGGTGTGTGACCGCCACCGTTTGTCTCTCGGGGGGTGGGAGATGTTAGTTTGTGCCCCCCAAAATTTTGAGCACCAGCCACCACTGTATCTCGGTAAAGCGGAAGTGATGTTAGTTGTTTCCGAAATTCTATAGCGGAGAGCCGATCAATGCCGATCCTGTATCCGCTGGGTGGTCGCCGGTGGGACGGGAGAGCCCAGGCAAGCCATGGGAGGTGGCGGGAGGGTGCTTTTCCTCCTGCTGCTTGTAAAAGCAGTCCAGGAGATAAAAGTGTATATATAGAATAAATGCCGCGCTATACTTCAGTGTAACCTCCATGGGTAATAAGAAAAAAAAAGGGTTGCTGCTGCTTTTCAGTTAAATAAATCAATATATAGTATTAAAACTTAAACCAACTTCGTTTTCAGCAGCGCTACACATATAAAATAGAACAATATAATGTGCATCAATATGTAAAATAATCATAAATTGACATCAATACAAAAGTGCAAAAAATTGGATAATGAAAAACTATAATGAACATATAAAGTGCATGTGCTCAAAAGTCCAATCGTGAAAAGATGAGAAATGTCTAATGTCCACATAAGTCCAGTGACGCTAAACTGGGGGCAAATTTAGCCCCCATAGCAACACCGCTAGACTGGGCATAAAAGGCATTTTGAAACCAGAAGTAATTGTGCTGTAAGCAGAATTCTAGTGCCCTGGCAACAAACACCTTCTGCTCCATCGGAATGCCCTGCCTCTTGCTCAAAGCCCAGTTTAGAGCCAACATTGCATCATCATGGGAGATGTTTGCCCCCAGTTTAGCGAATATATTTATGGCTGAATGGGAAGATCGTTATGTGTTTTGCAATAAGAGATCTGAGTTACTTTTCTATCGGAGGTTCATTGATGACCTGTTCCTAATTTGGGAGGCCCCCCCTGACTCCCTGGAGCAGTACATCAAGGAACTTAATAACAACATAAATAATATTTGGTTGGAACATCAGGCGAGTCAGACTGAGATCAGTTTTCTTGACCTGAAGATATTCAGGAAGGGTGATGCCTTAGCCACTAAGGTGTATTTTAAGCCTACAGATTGAAATAGCTATCTGGCTATTGGCAGTGGGTATCACCCTTCCTGGCTAAAAAATATACCAAGAGGCCAGTTCACACAGGTAAGGAGGAATTGTACCTCCAATGAACATTACCTGGAACAATCAAAGTTATTAAATGATAAGTTTGTCCGAAGGGGATGTAGGCCACAATTTATTGATGCAGAGCTTCAAAGGGTTCTTGAGATACCAAGAGAGGTGTTATTAGCAGAGAAATCTGATCATAATTCGGGAGATAATAGCAAGCAGTGGAGTTTTATATCAGACTACCATGATCAATATCACGAGGTTGAGAGAATTTTCTCTAGCCACTGGCACCTTTTGAAAATGGATAAAACTATAGGATCGCTTTTACCTGAAAAGCCCTAGTTTATATATAGGAGATCGCCTAATTTCGGGGATACTGTAGTTGAGAAAATAATAGATCCCCCAGGCGGGGGCAGATGTATATCACTCTGGCCTGATAGAAAGGGGTTTAGGTCATGTGGGAGATGCAGAGCCTGCAGACTAACGGGGAATGAGGTTAGGGCTCGTACTAACTTTGGTTCCACAAGTACAGGCAAACAACATACGATTAGACAATTTATTACATGCGACATTTATTACATGTGGTGTATGTACTTCGGTGCCCATGCAGGCTCATGTATGTTGGACGTACTAAATGCCCTCTTAGAGTCCGCATTGGAGAGCATGTAGCGAATATAATCAAGGGGTTCAAATTCCATAGTGTGTCTTTACACTATAGAGAAGTTCACAACGGGGATCCACCCAGCTTACAATTTTGAGGGGTGGAAAAATGAGTTCCAAGCTGGAGGGGAGTTAACAAAATAAGGGAAATCTCAAGAAAGGAGACCCGCTGGATTCATCTTTTGAGAACATTTAATCCTGATGGGTTGAACATTGAGTTGGATCTGAATTGCTTTTTGAGTAATTCTTGAACTATTCTTGATCCAACTAATGTTCCAATGTTAATTGGTCAGTTGATATTGAGCAAAACACACAATATGTCCATTGATGGATGCCTAAAGCCAAGTAATATGAGATCCACTGGAGTATGGGCTGTAAAGTCGAGTTGAGCTTTTATATATATATTTTTATAAAGTTTTAAACTTATATTCTCATAAAAAGGGAAACTGTATTAATCTGGTTTTTAATTTTATTCCCATATTATTGTATATTGCAGGGCTACATGTTGAAATAGTGAACTGTGAGGAGATGTGTAAAGGCATGCGGACCCCCTATAAGCACAGCTCCATTAATTGATGCATGGGGTAGAGTTATGGGGGCTAAGTATAACACCTCATTCCCTTCAGGTGTTCAGTATGTCTTGAATCACTATCTGTTTTCTCCTTTTTTTTGGTTGGGGAAGGAAGGGTTAAATGCACTGACGGACACGATATCCGTACGTGCACATACCAAGGAAAATTGTTGAGGAGGTGTCCCACGCCATCTAGTGGAACTTGGGAGCCGTTGCCTAAAGAGGAGTCGTTACGTTGTAAGTCGGAAGTGACGAAACGCGTCAGACGTGGCCATACGACGACTCAGATGGACGGTTGGAGCTGGTGGAGACGCCGTGGAGTTATGTGAGTGAACGGTGGTCTGGCACCGGTTACACGCCACACGATTTTATGGATTTGAATGGCTGGTGATTAACTTTTTACATGTATGCACATTTTAATCGGAATAAAAGTCCTATTGTTTTAAATGATACACTATGAGAGGTTTTCTGTTTTACTCCCCAATGCTATGAGTATTGGTACTGAAGGGAACACGGAGACAACAGTGAACTCTGTATATTTGATATGCTGATTGAACATAATATATCTGGTGAGCCTCAGTGTGTTTATGTTTCACATGGTGATATTGGTGGAGGAAGAAATGGACTTATGTGGACATTAGACATTTCTCAGCTTTTCGCGATTGGACTTTTGAGCACATGCACTTTATATGTTCATTATAGTTTTTCATTATCCAATTTTTTGCACTTTTGTATTGATGTCAATTTATGATTATTTTACATATTGATGCACATTATATTGTTCTATTTTATATGTGTAGCGCTGCTAAAAACTAAGTTGGTTTAAGTCCAGGAGATAGTTAGCTGCCAGGATTGCTTTTACAAAAGAGCAGACCACCGGCTTTAAAAAACTGTAGTGGGGTGATGCCTGCAGCAAAGTACAGGTACGTTGCTGGTCCTGAAGTAGTTAACGGCCCAAAAATTGGAATGTGTACAGTATGAGGGCTTCATGTTGAATAGGTGGTCTTACATATTACAGACTGCCCACCATGAATTTCTATGTTGGATAGAAAGTTTAAATGTGCAAAAAATAGCTTAGATACAGTTAATAAACTTACCTATCCAGATCATCTACAGGGTTGCCAGAGCCCCCTAACCCACAATAGCAGCCATATCCGTTGTACTCATTCAGTGGCTTACTATTTGGTATTGTGCACTTGATAATTTTTCGAAACTGTAGAAGATTCCTGGACTGAGGTCTACCGGAGACGGTTGTCACTGTGAAGAATTAAACAGAGATATAGGTGGTACACGTGACTTCCTGCAGTCTACAGGAAAGTTAGGTTGTAAAATAATTAATATTAAATGGTCAGTCCAAACAAATGGTATTGGGTGTGACTTGACAGTTCTATTGGGAACACAAGCAACTGTTACAGTTATCATTCAAACAGTGCCCTGGGGCCAGCTTTGCATTTAGAACCATTGATTTACAGCACAGAAGATGCCTTCTACGTCAACATAGGTCTGCTGTGCGTCAAAACTGTTTCCGTTCTGGGGAGAGGAGGAAGAAGTTAATTTTTGTTTGATTTGACACACTTCTTTTTAATTTTTCTGATTATACATTCTTGTTCCCAAGCCATAATCTATAGACATTTAACACACACAGCATCTAAGTGCAGCTTTAACCACTTCTAACTCAAGCCAATTCTGGCATTGCAGTTTTTATGTCACATGGTATTTGCACAGCAATTTTTCAAACATGATTTTTTTGTATAATGTGAAAGATGATGTTATGCTGAGTAAATAGATACCTAACATGTCACGCTTTAAATTTGCACACATTTACGGAATGGTGCCAAACTTCGGTAATTAAATTTTTTTACAGGTTATTACCAGTTTAGAGTAATTAGTTAGTTAGGTATTGCACTAGAATTATTGCTTTTGCTTGAACGTTTGTGGCGATACCTCACATGTGTGGTTTTACTGCCGTTTACATATGGGTGCGCGACCTACGTATGTGTTTGCTTCTGCGTGCGGGGACGGGGGCACTTTAACATTTTTTTTGTATTATTGTTTATTTTATTTTCATTTTTACACTTTCTCTTTAATTTTTTTTGATCACTTTTATATCTATTCCAAGGAATGTAAACATCCCTTGTAATAGGAAAAGGGCATGACAGGTCTTTTTTACAGAGAGATCTGGGGTCTGTAAGTCCCCAAATCTCTCTAGGCTGGAAAACCTGAGATAAAAAAAAAAAACGATCTTGGGCTTTCCAGCTAAAAATCGTCAGGCAGTGTTTACATCTGCTGGCACTGGAAGCGACATCATGGCGTCGCTCCCAGCCTCTCAAGGTCATAAAGATGGCCAGGGACCATCTGGTCCTCGGTGAGCTCTATGGTAATTCATTCTTCGGCTCCCCGATCACGCCTGTGATTGTTTTTACACAAGAGGGAATGGCCAGCAGAAAAAAAACGATATCTGAATGATGCCTGCAGGTGCAGATTTAGCCACTTAAAGTCCAGGACGTCATATGACATCCACCTAGGTTTAAGTGGTTTTAAGGCTCCCCGCACACGGGTATCATAATTTATTGATGTTTACTCAGGAACTTGTTTACAGAAAGTCCCTGATTAAAAAATCTGTGGGTAAAGAACTGAGTAATGTTGAGTAAAGGTGTGTAAAGGTGCGTAATTGTATAGATGAGTAAAATTCTTCTTCATTGCCAGTGTTGTAATATACTCATACTCACATAAACATGCTTATAGACGAGGGAGTATGTGAGTAAACTACTGCACTTAAATGTAACATTTTCTATTTTTGTTTTACGGCCCTGGATTTCTGATGTTTAGTCAGCTGTGTGCATTGTTCTATAGACAACAATGCATCTAATTTCAAATCTGTAAAAACATGGCATTTTTTACTCCTGTGTGCAAAGAGACCTTAAAAATGTATTGTATGATAAAACCAAATTGGCAACACACATGAAGTAATTTTGCATAAGAAATCAGGACATCCAGGTAACCCTGAAGCGGAAGCATCCAGTCCAGGGATTTTGCGTTCTGGGGGTATGGCTACGCGTTTCAAGGCATTCCTGTTTTATTGGACTCATGATTATGCATCCCAGTAATTTTTCCCTGCTATAAGGAGGTTACCCATACACTACTTGTGCCATAAAGATATTTTTTTATACTCTATAGAAGCATTCACTGCATTTATGATGGCCAAATATCTAAAACAGCCCTTATATATGCAGTTTGTAGTAAATGTTTCTAATATCAGGCTGTAAACCAGCAGTTCTGGGTGCACAGTTACACCAGGGGTATAAAGGTGAGATTTGTGTAGCTCTAGTTATCCTAAGAGGAAGAATAAGCCCCATATTATTTGGATTGGCGATAGAGGAGAGACAAGCAGATTCTGTCTGTTTTAAGAAGGCTCTTTCATGCTTTGTGCTGGTTTAGTGGAATGCTTTTTGGTTTCTTGTACCCCAACTCACTGTTTTACACCAGATAACACCAGATTAACTTCAACATTTTGACTTTATACCTACTCATGGAACACAGCCTACTTGCTGACTGAATCTAATTTTACTTCTAATCTTCATCTTGTGCAGTTGGATACCTCACCTTGTAAAATTCCTAGGGTCGTCAGTATCACTAATTCTCAAAACAAGGAAGTTATACCACACAGAATCATGGTAAATGAGGCTCAGTCCTGATTAGAGACACTGTAAACAGTTATGAAAACATTGCACCTGTACCTGATCCCATGTATTCCATAGAGGGATTAATACAGTTTGACAAGATTTTTTGAAAAAATTAGCATTCAATAGGTAGGCCTCTTCTTTCTAACGACTACCGACTTGTAGTGTTTTGTCTTCACAGTATATTTGTAAGAAGTGCATTTGTATTTTCTTAAATATCTGTCTGACGGTGCTTAAAGAAATCACTGGCAAATTGGAATTATTTAGCATATTATAATCAATTATCAAAAACTCAGCTGCAGTCGGGTTGGGTACCACCATCTTGCCTCAAACCACTGGTTGAACAAGAAAAAGTGTGTGTGTATATCCTGCCTAAGTAGTGTATTTGGTAGCTTAACAACATTGGCACATCTCTTAGGGATCTATTTATCAATATTTTCACTCAAGAAACACAACTTTCACAAATGTTTCCAATTAAATTGTGAACATTAGTTGAAAGTTGTGTGAATCATGGGTGAAAACATTAATAAATAGACCCTTAAAAATATTCTGCCAAACTACTTTTGTGTTCACAAATCAAAGATAAATTTACACCAGTTACATGCACAATATTGCCAAAAATGTAATATTTAAAGTTGAATGGTGGGATTATACTAAAAAAAACATATATACTCACCTCCATACTACAGCTGTCCCCCACTGGCTCTAAGCCTGGGAACTGAATGATCACTCAGTTCTCAGTTTGCTCTAAGTGGAGAGCAGTGACTATCAGTCACCACTCTCTGCTCCTTCAGCTCTCACTGGAGTGCCAGGCTGATTAGGGGGCAGGTGCAGCTGACTTTGAGTCTCAGCCGTACAGTGAGAGCCAGAGCAAGCTGCCAATCAAGCATCTGGGTGGATCCCGACAATATGGTCCGAATCCTTCCGGCTCAGTGATGTCAGCTAACAGCAGTCTTTAACCAACTATTAGCTGACTCTGAATCACAGGAGAGCAAAAGTAAATACAATCTTGTGACCCAGAAGAGAAGTATTGCCAAAAAAGCTATCCTTCAGCTTTTTAAAAAAAAAAATTAAAAGTCAGCAACCACAAATACTGTTGCTTTTAAAAATCAGGTACTTCACAGCACACCAATTGTTTTTCTGTTTTCCAGTTATGGACAGTTTGTTGGATTCCAGGCCTCTTCTGTTTGAAGGCCTTGGGGGTGGCGAGGGGGTGCGTGGGCTCTAGGGATAACTCTGCTACTTACAGGTAGCTTTTTCCTGGGGTTGTTTGATTTTAACGTAATGTACATTTTGTGTGAATATTCAATAAAAAATATTTGATTGAAAAAAAAAAAAATCAGGAACCAGTGTTTGCAGTCCAGAGCTGTCTTCCCACAGCCAGTTCTTCTCACCACTTCAGGGTTTCCGGCACTACCACCTTGGATTTGGGAGCCAGTTGTTACTTCCTGAGGAACCACAGCTGGCCTTTGACTGCGCATGCACAAGATAATGCAGAGCTGTTGGACTGATTCTAAAGTCTCCTGGGAAGTGTGACATGTCTTAGGTGGTGGGGGGCATTTGCAGGCTCAAGCAGAAGTAATTTTTGCCTAGGCAGGAATTGAGAAAGCGGGAGAGGGTATCTGTCTAAAAGGATATCTGATCAAAAATGTTAAGGGCAGTGGGGGAGGAGCAATAGCGCCACCTTCACTTTGGAGTGAAGGTTCACTTCACTCTCTTTTCCTTAGGTCTGTAATTCAAAAATTTGATACATTTGTGAATTAAAGAGTTATTAAACCCCAAATCAAAACAAATATATTGCAGTTTGCCAATCATTCGATGTGGTGGCTGCATTAGTTCTCTTTTTTATGCTTCCTTCCCTCTGTTTTCACCTGGTGATCTGACCAGTAGCACACCTGTATTTGAGTACCTACACTGTGGATAAAGGAGAAACAGAGACGCTTTCGGACAGCAACATTGTCAGTGGGGGGGGGGGGGGGG
>BLSH010321410.1:256914-269871 GCA_018402905.1 Glandirana rugosa | reverse complement strand
CTTTTGGTATAGTTGGTTTTACAGAGTCAATAAAAATCTAATCATTGTAAACACCCCTGCCAGAGTTAAATGTTTTTTCTCAACCCCTTAACTCCTATATGTGCAGGGCAACTTCAAAAGACTTACTGGTAGGATCAGCAGATGAAAATAAAAGAAAGAAAGCCTAAAAAAGAAAATGAATGCAGCCATCACATCTGAGAATTGGTAAGCTGCAATACAATAAATGTTTGCTTTTGGGTTTAATACTGCGTTATGTTCTCTTCTCTTTAATTTAACCAATTTAAAATAAATACCATTTGACATTTAGCCAACTTGCATTCTAGCTACTGGTATTACCCATAAATGATTTGTTTTTCAAATATATGTTTGATTTTAAATGATATGTGTTTAATCCAATCTTCTTTCATCAGTCTTACCTGCTAGAAGCAGAGTCAGGAGTACACAGCATCTCATGTTGGCACAATGAAAAATATACGATGGGAACTGTCCATCTTATACCAATAAGTGTCCTTGGCACCGCGATGTGGAATAATGTGTCCCGTGTACTCAGATATGAGTTTGTTAGCTTATACCTGGCACAAACAGCCATGCAGATTACAGCAAAGACACCGGGAAACACTTTTTTTCTTGGAATTGTTCTCACCATGGTATTAGAAAAACAGGGAACAGTGATAAGCTGCAGATTTTGATGAAGGATGTCTGTAAGAAGTCCATACATGGCCCAATGTGTGCTAGAAATGTGACAAAGAGGATCAGTGGTGATAATGGAACCATTGGTTAAAGTAGACCAATAAACTAATGTTAAAATGATTGCTGAGATGGATAAGTAATAGAATGGTTGAACATGTCACCTTTCCTGGAGAAAGCTCTGCTCCATGTTTATGTCAGTACTGCTCACATAATCAGATGCGTAGCCATTTAAGAAAGGTAAGCTGTTGAAACAAGGTTAGCATAAAAATCTGGAGCTTTCCTTGCGAAATTGTAGACTCTACTTAGACAATTGAGTTAGTTGGTTTGTTGCCTCTGATAATCCCTGCTGCTCTGTATTAACCCCTGGGGGAGTGAACCTGAAATTCAGCAATAATCAAGCGCTAAGAATTATAAAGGGCACAGTGAGGCTTCATCATTAGAAAAAATGGTCACATTTATTTTCATAAGTAACAGTTAAAAACAATGGAAGCGATAAGATCATCAATTACCAAAAAGCCTGATGTAAAAAAAGTCCAAATATGGGTGAAAAATGGTGGAAGTTAAATTGGGGTTAAAACAGTAACATAGAAAAATAATGAACTGTGCTCCTATGGAGCTATCAGTGTCAACATCAGCACTAGCCCCGTCATGTCGGGCACCCTGTCACAAAGTGAAAACAAAGCCGCCACTCACTGATCCTGCGGGTGGGTACCTGTCAGGGAGAGATCGGAGAGGTCACCATGCGCCGTCCAAGGGGGAAGGGAGGGTGGATTCCACCTGCCTTCCGATGCAGACCCAATGGTTGCAGACCCAATGGTTGTGTCACACTCTGCGGGTGGTGAGCTTCTCTCCGCTTCTCACCACCACAGCTGGTCCTGCTGTGATGACGTGGGCTGTCGGCTCGTGGAGGGGTGTGCACTGCGATTGGCTTGGACCTGCACTGACTGCTGGGGTGGCTGAATGCACTAGCCTGTCACAGTGACGAGATGTTTCGTGCTTCGGCACTTTGTCAAGTCCTGTGACAGGCAAGAAAGGGGAGTGATTTATAGTTACTTGTCAATTGTTAACCCTTTAGGTTTTGGTGACCCCTGAAGTAGCAATAAGAACATGGCCATCTCCCGGTAATACGCTGGGACTCTAATGCACTTCTAATTATATATAATTACTAATTGGCCCTATATATTGACCGGTGACACGCTGGGACTCTGATGCACTTCTAATCGATGACACCCTGGGACTCTAATGCTCCCATGTCACCAGGAGATGGCCATGTTCTTATTGCTACTTCCGGGGTCACCAAAACCTAAAGAGACTGGAGAATCTACTTCAGTTGTCACCGGTGACCAGTTTAACCCTCGTGCTGTCCTCACTCCCAAACCTCCTGTTTTCTCTACCAGGGGTTCGTGAATCAGGGTCGCAAAAGAGGTTACCCCTGCATAAGCCAGACTCCATCACCAGGTACGTGACAGTAATGGACAGCCATGCCTGAGCCTGCGCAGGGGTCCTCTCCCATGAATGAACTTTGCCCTCACCTGGCCGGTCTGACTCGGGCTGCCAAGTCCCTGCAGGAGGACTACCACCAGCTAGAGGGACTGATCCAGGAGCTTACTTCAGACCCCGGGGCTGGTCAATCTGCAGCCTGCACCATAGAAGCTATGCCCTCAGAACCTCAAGTGCCCCTACCGGAACGGTTCTTAGACGACCGCACCAAGTTCCGAGCCTTCCGTGCCTCCTGTGAACTATATTTCACTCTCCAACCCAGCACCTTCTGCTTGGAGACCACAAAGGTGGGTCTAGTGATCTCCCTGTTGCTAGGGGAACCCCAGTCTTGGGCACACAGCTTGCTGAAACAAAGGGCTCCGGAAGTTTTTGACCTGACCTTGTTCATTCAAGCTATGAGGACCCGCATCAGGCCACCACTGCAGAAGCTGCGCTTCACGCGCTCTAGCAGGGCCATCGCACGGCGGGAGACTATGTGGCTGAGTTCAGACACTGGAGTGCTGACACGGCGTGGAATGACGCAGTGCTCCGCCATCAGTTCCGCCTGGGCCTCTCTGATCCACTAAAGAATGAACCCGCTAGCGTGGGAGTACCCCAGACCCTGGACGCATTAATCAACCTCTCTTCAGATTGACAGGTGTTTCAGAGAACTCAGAGCGGAGAGGTCTGCAGGGTCCCCACGACTCACCTGGACACTTTGATACCCTAGTCCAGTTCCTTAAGCTTCCATGGTCTCATCAGCAGCCACAGTCCAGCCCAAACCCATGAAATCGGGCCTGCTCCATCCTTCTCTCACTCAGGAGGAACAGCAACATCGCCGGAGCAACAGCCTGTACCTCTACTGTGGAGAACTGGGACACGTGGTGAGAACTTGCCCGGCCAAGCTTGGTAAGCGTCCATCACCCGACAGTGGCAAAGTACCAGTCTCATCAAATACCTCTTCCCACCTCACTCTCCTGCTCTTTCTTCAGCTCCCCGACAGGAATATCCTAACCGCCGCCATCATTGACTCGGGCGCTTGCAGTGGGTTCATTGACCAGTCCAACATCAGATCCCCTTGCGGCCAAAACCCCATGGAATGGTCGTACGCTTGGCAGATGGCATAACTATTAAATCATAACAAAACCTTTCCTCTGCCTGCTACAACCCAAGGCGGTCACCAGGAGCTCCTCCGTTTGGACATTATTGCGTCCCCTCTGTTTCCTATCATTCTTGGCATATCCTGGCTGCAGGCCCATAGCCCCTGCATCAACTGGGCAACGGGCGAAACAAAGTTCCAGTCACCCTACTGTCTCCAGCATTGTTTTCCAGAGACTAAGGAATTGGTCCCTACCTTACTCAGCCTGGATGTAGACTCTGATCCCAATGTCCGCCAGTTGGTGCCCTCCGTGTACCACACCTACCTTGATGTGTTTATCAAAAAAGGGGCTGAACAGTTGCAGGCCCATAGGGCCTATGACTGCTCCAATCAAGCTCCTTCCTGGAGCCGAAGTTCCCTTCGGAAGGATCTTTCCCTTGACGGAACTGGAACTGGTGACCCTCAAGGCCTACATAGATGAAAACCTGCAGAAAGGTTTCATCCGACCCTCCACATCTCCCGCAGGAGCAGGAATATTCTTTGTAGAAAAGAAAGATCATACCTTGAGGCCCTGTATAGACTACAGAGAATTAAATAAAATAACTGTAAAGAACCGCTATCCTCTACCCCTGGTTCCAGAGCTCTTCCAGAGGCTAGGGGCGGCAAAAGTGTTCACCAAGCTGGACCTCCGGGGCACATATAATCTTGTCCGCATTGGGGAGGGCGATGAATGGAAGACCGCCTTCCAAACACGGTTCGGACACTTTGAATATTTAATGATGCCCTTTGGGCTCTGCAATGCCCCAGCCACGTTCCAGCACTTTGTAAACAATGTATTCAAGGACTACCTGGATCTATTCGTCATCGTCTACTTAGACCACATACTGATCTTTTCCTCTACCTTGGAAGAGCATCGCAGGCATGTGGCCAGTGTCCTGAGCAGCCTTCGGCAGCATGGGCCTTATGCCAAGGTGGAGAAGTGTGATTTTGAGCGTTCAAGTATCCCCTTCCTGGGGCTTATTATCTCTGTCACTGGCATCACTATGGACCCACAGAAGGTTGCGGCTATCCTAGACTGGCCGGCCCCCACGGACAAAAAGGGAGTCCAGCAGTTCATTGACTTCGCCAATTTTTACAGGAAATTTATAAAGGGGTTCTCAGTCATTATTACCCCAATCACCCAGCTGACCAAGCTGAATACACAGTTCGTGTGGACTGAGGAAGCCCAGGAAGCTTTTGTGACGCTCAAAATACTCTTTACCTCGGCACCCATCCTTAGGCACCCTGACCCCGCCTTGCCATTTGTTCTGGAGGTAGATGCCTCTGAAGTTGGTGTGGGAGCCGTGCTCTCAAAGACATGGAGCTAAGGCTGCCCTACATCCTGTGGCGTTCTTTTCCCACAAGCTAACCATCCCTGAAAGGAACTATGACGTGGGAGATAGAGAGCTTCTGGCAATTAAAACAGCCTTGGAAGAGTGGCGCTATCTGTTAGAGGGAGCCAGGCACCCCATCTTGATTTTTACAGATCACAAAAATTTGGAATACCTTCGGGCAGCTAAAAGACTGAGACCTCGCCAAGCCCGATGGGCACTCTTCTTCTCACGCTTCCTCTTCCACGTCACGTACAGGCCTGGGTGGAAGAACGTCAAACCTGACGCCTCATCTAGGATGTTCTGTAAACCAGGTGAGCCTGCGATCCCTGATACAGTCCTACATCCCAGGAATTTCCTACCGACCCAAGGGGACCTGCTGTCCCAAATTAGACAGTCCTTAGCCAAGACCCCCAGGCCTGCAGACCCCAATCTGCTAACCAGAGACAGCCTACTGTGGCATGACAACAGGCTCTTTATTTCAGAGGACCAGCGCCTATCGGTCTTGGCATCCTGTCATGGTCACAAGCTGGCGGGACACTTCGGTGCTCGCTAAACAACTGAACTGCTTCATCATTCTGGTGGCCGCGAGCAGACGAGGACTGTAGGAAATACGTCAGCTCATGCCCTATCTGTGCTCAGAACAAGAGCAGTAAGACCAAAGCCTGGGGCTTACTGAAGCCACTTCCCGTGCCTGAGAGGGCTTGGTCCATGATCTCGATGGATTTTATTGTTGAGCTGCCACCATCCCAAGGTTACTCCACAATTTTCATGGTAGTAGACTGTCTAACGAAGATGGCCCACTTCCTTCCAATGCAGGGTACCCCGTCAGCCACTGAAACGGCCGAGATATTTATCTAGTGAGGCTCTATGGACTCCCAACCAGCATTGTCTCCAACCACCGAGTTCAGTTCACCTCCAGGTTCTGGAAAGCTCTATGCTCCTCACTTGATATTGAATTGGCATATTCTTCAGCCTACCACCCGCAGACGAATGGTCAGACAGAGAGGACCAATCAAACACTCAAACAATATCTCCGCTGCTTCTCATCATTTTCACAAGATGACTGGGCCTCTCTGCTGCCATTAGCAAAGTTTGTCTCCATTACTGGCCAACTACTGTTTCCACCTGACCTTTATGTTAAACCACAACTTTTAAAGTGCAGTACCCGCAGTACAAGAAATTACCACGTTCTGGGAAGAAAACTGCAAACTTTTTCAGGAAACCATTGCCCGGACCCAGGAGCACAACAAAGAGGTGTTTGATAGAGGGAGACGGGGAGAGTTGGACTTACGGCCTGGGGAAAGAGCCTGGTTTGCCACGAAGAAACTGAAATGAGCCTGCCCCTCCAAGAAGTTGGGCCCCAGATTTATTGGACCCTTTCCAGTGAAAAGAAAGATCAACAGGGTGGCCTTTGAGCTGGAGCTTCCATTCTCTTTGCGTGTTCACCCAGTGTTTCACGTGTCTCTGCTTAAAACCGTGGTTCCAAATCCTTTTCCCAGGCGGAAGGTTAGCCCAGCAGGCCCAATTCTGGTAGACGGCGAAGACGAATTTGAATTGGAATCCATCTTGGATCCATCCTGGATTGCAGTAAGAGGGGTAACAACTTCCAGTATTTAGTGAAATAGCCAACATCCACGCGGATGAACTTATCCAATCTTTTAATGAGAACAACCCTGCTAAGCTTGCCCGGCTGGGCATCCGGAGGCTGCCCCTTGGGGGGGGGCAATGTCAGGAAAATGGCCGTTCCAGCTGCCTGTACGCATTGCGCGCACCCTGCACGTTCGTGCACGCGTGCCTGTGCGTGCCAATGGCGCCAAAACAGTCTATTTAGCCAGACAGAACCTTGCAGTGGATGTTGTCCGTTCTACAGCGTTTGTGCGAGTTCCTGAGCCATCTGAGTATCTGATATCTGTTCCTGTGACCCGGCTTGTCTTGACCTCGCTCTGATCTCTGCCTGCACCGACCTCGGCTTCCATGACCACTCTTCTGCCCTGTACCTCCACTGCCTGCTCGTTAACAAACTCTGCCTGTACCCGACTACTCCTTTGCCTGCTCCCTTGTACTGCACCGCCAGCCCGTTGCTGACCCAGCCTGTACCACCACTCTACAACTAGCACGAGACTGGAGAATCTACTTCAGTTGTCACCGGTGACCAGTTAAATCCTCGTGCCGTCCTCACTCCCGAACCTCCTGTTTGCTCTACCAGGGGTTGGTGAATCAGGGTCGCAAGAGAGGTTACCCCTGCATAAGCCAGACTCCATCACTAGGTACGTGACAGGTACCCACCCGCAGGATCAGTGAGTGGCGGGTTTGTTTTCACTTCGTGACAGGGTGCCTGACATGACGGGGCTAGTGCTGATGTTGACACTGATAGCTTCATAGGAGCACAGCTCATTATTTTTCTATGTTACTGTTTTGACCCCAATTTAACTTCCACCATTTTTCACCCATATTTGTACTTTTTTTACATCAGACTTTTTGGTAATTGATGATTTTATCGTTTCCATTGTTTTTGACTGTTACTTATGAAAATAAATGTGACCATTTTTTCTAATGATGAAGCCTCACTGTGTCCTTGGATAATCCTTAGCGCTTGATTATTGCTGCATTTCAAGCTGTTGAAACAAACCAAGCATTGGATATATTTTTAAATGTAATAGTTAAAGTGATATTAAAGGCTGTTATTTAAAAAAAAAAACTTGTTATTCTTACCTGCTCTGTGCAGTTGGTCCGAATCCTCCTCTTCTGGGGTCCCTCACAGGTGCTCTTGGCCTCCCCCTCCTGACCAGTGCCCCCAGAGAAAGCAGCTTGTGATGGGGGTATCCAAGGACCCTAAAGCTCAAAAAGTTCTGGAGCTTTTTTTGTAGCTCGAATCGGGCAGATTGGTGCATTTTTAAAGCATTTTTTGTTCCAAAGAAATGCATGGAAACACTTGATTTGCGCATTTATAAGTGTTTTGTTGTGCGTTTTTGAGCATTTTTCTGTTCAAATGCAATATTTAAATAAATAATAATAGTAATTTATTAATAAACACATACATAATAAATAAAATACATAAATAAAAAAATATAATTCTATATAAATAATAAATAAATAAAATAAGCCCAACCCCTAACCCTTATATTAACCCCTAATCCAAATCCCAACCTCTAACCCTAATCCTAAATCCTAATACTAACCCTTAATCCTAACCATAATATTAACCCCTAATTGTAACCCCCTAACCTAAAAAAATAAATAAATAATAATAATTAAACAAATAATATATAAAATATATAAATAATTTACCTAATACCAATAAACCAAAAGGATTATTTTTGGAGAATGAAGACATTGTTTAGTGGCACTTTAAAAGTGCCTTTACATGTTAACTAGCCCCAAGAGCCCTAGAAGTCATTGGCTATAAAGCTGAGAACCTTCTATTACAGCCACATGTGGATCACAAGGATCTGACTGAGATTAGATGTATTCCTTTATTCTTAGAACCATGGAACACTGTTCTGTAAAAGTAAAATATTGTAATTAAACTGTATAAAAACAGATGACATTGAATACAGGATGAGTGTACTTATGGATTAATTTACACTTTAAGCATTAATTAGGTGCCCCCCCTGAGTCCTGCCCATTGAATCTTATACTTCCAGCATCTCACAAAAGTGAGTACACCCCCCACACACACACACATTTTTGTAAATATTTTATTATATCTTTTCATGTGACAACACTGAAGAAATGACACTTTTCTACAATGTAAAATAGTGAGTGTACCTTCAAAATAGCTCAACACACAACCATTAATGTCTAAACTGCTGGCAACAAAAGTGAGTACACCCTAAGTGAAAATGTCCAAATTGGGCCCAATTAGCCATTTTCCCTCTCCGGTGTCATGTGACTCATTAGTGTTTCAAGGTCTCAGGTGTGAATGGGGAGCAGGTGTGTTAAATTTAGTGTTATAGCTCTCACTCTCTCATACTGGTCACTGACAGTTCAACATGGCACCTCATGGCAAAGAACTCTCTGAGGATCTGAAAAAAAGAATTGTTGCCCTACATAAAGATGGCCTAGGCTATAAGAAGATTGGCAGGACTCTGAAACTGAGCTGCAGCATGGTGGCCAAGACAATACAGCGGTTTAACAGGACAGGTTCCACTCAGAACAGGCCTAGCCATGGTCTATCAAAGAAGTTGAGTGCATGTGCTCAGCTTCATATCCAGAGGTTATATTTGAGAAATAGATGTATGAGTGCTGCCAGCATTGCTGCGGAGGTTGAAGGGGTGGGGGGGCCAGCCTGTCAGTGCTCAGACCATACGCTGCACACTGCATCAAATTGTTCTGCATGGCTGTCGTCCCAGAAGGAAGTCTATTCTAAAGTCTATTCTAAAATTTTGAGGGGACAGCAAATTTACATTGTTATACAAGCTGTATACTCACTACTTTACATTGCAGCAAATTGTCATTTCTTCAGTGTTGTCACCCGAAAAGATATAATAAAATATGTACAAAAATGTGACGGGTGTACTCACTTTTTTGAGATACTGTATCTTCAGTCTGGAGTTTTACAGTGAAACCACACTTTGAGCTGCACAGCCTTTCCTTAGAGAATGCCCACTTCATACTGCGCATGTGCGTTGCAGCCCCATTCATTCTTATGGGAAAGCCATGCTCACAACAGCCTCAGTTGACTGCATGGAGTACAGCTTGACCAAAGGAGTGGGGCAACACTGTTCATTTGTAGTGGCTATTTTCGAGACAAAGACTCTTGACTCTGAACAGGGATGCACAGTGAAGATTGCTGGATTGGGACTAAAGTTATATAACCTAGTGACCAGCATTTAGAGTACTAGGGGCACCTAATTAAAAAATAAAGTACACTTATTTTAAGCATTTTTTCAAAGTAAACATTTAATCAGAAGCAGGGCTCTTTTATACATTTATTCAGTAAAAGCCTTGGCAACAGGCTAAGGACCATCTGTTTCTCTCTCAGCCCAGGTGATAAGATTAACCAACTGAAAAAAAACCTCTGTCACACCTTTCTCCCCATTAAGCCTGACATAAGTATAGAGGATATGAACAAAGTCTCATGAACTTCATGAACTTGTCAAATGCATACTCTACCAAAAGTTTAGGATATCCTAGTAGCAAGATAAGATATGGACATAGTACAAACATACCTCACAACTTTTGAACTTCAGAATGCCACTTGAGGGAGGAAGTGACCTACAGCGCGCATAGAGTGGCAAAATGGGTGTAGCCAGATGATTAAGAGTGAAAGAGGCGTGGTTACATAAAAAAATGCACTTCCTTGAACTTATTAAAAAAGCTTTGATTGCTGTGCCACAAGCTGGAGTCTCAAAGACACAAACCCCAGTAAAATCATTAAAAAAAAAAGAATAAAAAGCTTCCATTACAAATGGTTTTGCACAAACTGTGGAAGAGTGCGTTATGCTAAGTGTGGAAGGATTCAGGAGTGCGTTTCATACATAGTGCAAGCTCAGGAATGCGTTACGTACAATGTGCAAGGTTCAGGGGTGCATTGCATACAGAGAGCAAGGTTCAGGAATGCATTACTTGCAAGGTTCAGGAGTGGGTTTCGTACAGAGTGCAAGGTTCAGGAATGCGAAATGTACAAGGTGCAAGGTTCAGGGGTGCATTTCATACAGAGTGCAAGGTTCAGGAATGCGTTATGTACAAGGTGCAAGGTTCAAGAGTGTGTTTTGTACAGAGTGCAAGGTTCAGGAATGCATTCCGTACAGAGTGCAAGGTTCAGGAGTTAGGTAAACTGCAAAGATACCAATTATACATAGCACACTTATCTTCTAAAATCTTGATTATGAGCATACAGGAGCCGAGGCAAGAATGCAGGCAGCAGATGGATAACAAATGAGTGCAGCCTAGCAGGACATGCAGCAATGTGAACATTACTCCAGCACAGCTAGGGAGGGGGTATGGCCGCAAAGAGAGTGAGTGCAGCTGTCAAATCGAAGCTCTGATGTCGGGGATGGGCTGGGCTGATATGCGGGGGTCCGCCCCTTTGTCCTATGCATAAACAAAACAGCCGGCATTCATACACTGCTGACAGCGGTTCTGTCAAAAGAGCCAACTCGTCATAATCTCCAATTACGTCACTTCCGGTGACTCTCCAGCAGCAGTAATTGTACAGTTTGATGGCTTGGCTGTTTTGACACAATACCGGCAGCGTATACACTACAGTACCCTATATAATGAAAGAACATCATTAGTTTGGCCGCTACTAACCAACAACATGGCTGCCTCCAAGGCGGTAGCAACTTTTTTACCCCTTACCTGGTGTTCTGTCAAAACAGCCAGCTTGTCGTGTACCATCGTCAAAATCTGCAATGACAGCTGCTGGAGAGTCACCGGAAGTGACGTAATTGGAGATTTTGACGAGTTGGCTCTATGGACAGAACACCAGGGCAGACGGTGGCAGGGGGCAGGACCAATTGTAATTATTGTTTGTGCACCTACAGCGGTGTATAATAACCCTGTGTTGGTGCACATACTGGAGTTACAATTGGTCCTGTCCCCTGTCACCTTCCTGGATGGATGTTCGCACTGCTGCGTATCCTGCTAGGCTGTCAGCAATGCAGCAATTTGGGATAATGTCCCTGTACACCAGGACCACGGGACAAAGCTTGAAATGCGGGAAAGTCCCGCCTAATCCAGGACTGTTGGGATGTATGTACTAATGTGTTCTTCAACCAACTGAAATCCAGTCTGGCTGAGATTCATGGCTTCCGCCATAGAAACAATGGAGAAAAAAAGCATAGCCATCTAGGGATAGAAAGTATGTTATTCACAGGATTACCTGTGAAGATAAAAAAAAAAAAAAATTCTGAAAAAAAGAAAATCAATGCAGCCACCACATCTGGAGACTTAGAGTGAGCTTTGGGTTTGTCCCAATGCAGAGTTTGACCCAAACTTTGCATGTTTGGTGTTCATGGGTCATCCCAACAATTTGGCCGGTTCACCACCATGAATATCCTGCTGCTTCTGCAGCAGAAAATCATTCATTTATTTGTGATATTACTACTGCCGATAAACAAATACTTCCTGCTGTACAGGCTGCATAGCATCACAGGTTGCAAAGATACTAGCGACCATATTTGTTCATAGTCATGAGACAACCCCCTTTGTTTATATTTAGCCATCAGCTGACATTTGCATTGTTGAGTCCATCATGATCAGATTGTTGCACACACTTTTGACGGTACATTGTTTATTGTCGAAGGTATGCGTTGCTGGACAACATGAATGATGATTGAATAGCATTGTGGGATTTTGTTTTATTTTCTTTAAAGAGTTAATTCACCTTTACAGAAAAAATGTAAATGTGAACTAACACTGACCACCCTCCATACCCCCTGGCCCCCACCGACTTACACTTTCGGCATGGCCCAGATCAAATCAGATCACATTGAGGCTGTTAGTTCACCTTTAATCCCTTAACCACCTCAGAACTGAGCACGAAAACCCCCTTCCTGTCCAGGCAATTTTTCAGCTTTCAGCACTATCACACTTTGAATGACAATTATTCAGCCATGCAACACTGTACCCATATGAAATTTGTGTCCTTTTTTCACACAAATAAAGCTTTCTTTTGATGGTATTTAATCATTAGTGGGTTTTTTATTTTTTGTGCTATAAATAAAAAAAGTTTGAAAATTTTGTGAAAAAATGCATTTTCTTTGTTTCTGTCATAAAATTTTGCAAATTAGTAATTTTTCTTCATAAATATTGGCCTAAAAATTATACTGCTACATATCTTTGGTAACAATAACCCAAAAACGTGTATATTATTTGGTCCTTGTATAAGTTATGAGTCTACAAACTATGGTGGCAATCATTGAAAATTGATCACACCTGATATACTGACGGCCTATCTCAATTCTTGAGATCCTAACAAGCCAGGAAAGTACAAATACCCCCCAAATGACCCCTTTTTGGAAAGTAGACAGTCCAATGCATTTAGTAAAGGGCATGGTGAATTTTTTGAAGTTGTATTTTTTTCCCACAATTCTTTGCACAGTGAAGATTTTTTTTCTTTTTTTTTTTCCACAAAATTGTCATATATTAACAGGATATTTCTCACACCCAGCATATGCATACCACAGCTTTTGGGGCTTCCCCCCGGCTATCAAGCGCATATTCATGTGTCTAACAGAGTACAATTCTAAACACTTAACCACACTTATTACTCCAACCACACGCTGTCCAGATCCACTGTAGGATGAAATTTGACAAGGATCAACAGTACCCAGTAGGGTCACCCCCAACCTCCATTAGCCACAGACATCA
>BLSH010321410.1:233444-249216 GCA_018402905.1 Glandirana rugosa | reverse complement strand
CAGAGTCTCCTCCTCGTCGAAGTCGGACACTCGACGAACATCAGTGGCGGCGAGGAGAAGACGTAGTGTAGACAGTTCATGTCTGCGGTACTTGTACCGGACGAGCAAACGGGCAGACGGAAGAGGAGAGGGTCATAGGGCGGGGAGAGGATGCAAACGAGGGAGGAGAGAAAGTGAATGAGATTTAAAATGTTCTAGAATAGATATCAGAGTAGAAACTCACCTTGTGCTGTCTTGTCACTGTGACCACTCGGTCTGGCAATCCCGCCCCTCCTGTGGACTATATGTCCCACAATTCTTTTGGAGTACAGGAGGGAGGGGGAGGGAGGAACACTGTGCTCTGTTTCCCTCCCCTAACCTGTGCTGCCGTTAGCATGAAGAGAGGAGGGAGCAAACGTAGGAGAGGGGCGGGATACTGGGAGAGGAGAAGGCAGACGGGCAAACGAGCAGGCCATGTTCATGGCGTCTGTACTTGACAGATGTGATGCAGAAGAGGAGCGGCGGTGACTACAAGCAGCTCACAGGCTGAAGCTGCTCCTCCTCTGAGACGTGTCACTGCATAGAGCGGGTTCCTCATCTCCAGCTAGCGTGACCCCCACCCTCCGGTGGGCTGCCCGCCGGGGTTTGACCCTGCAAAAGTGGGGACAAAACCGGGGACGAAACTGGGGCGGGGACAAAGTGATCAATCCGGGAACTGTCCCCGAAAAACAGGGACATCTGGTTAGCGTACCCTAAGACTTTTACTCATCCTAGAAAATACTTCCACACACTCCAAGACATAAATGTAAGCAGGAACCTACTTTTTGGGGCGCACACTACCTCGTGTTGTTACTTTTCACTCTTTTACTGCACTCTTCAGAGAGATTGAAAACATTCATCCACAAATGTATGACAAAGCTGTATGGGTCTATCTGCATGTACTGGCGCAGTTTTGCATCTTGGAGAAGCCGACAGAACGAGTGAATGCTGACTTTCAGTGGTTCTATGAGGAGTTGAGATTAGGTTGGCACATCTACATTGCCCGAGTTGAACCTGGGGCTTACCACCCTTTTCTCAGTTTCTGGTGATTGGGGGGCTTTCCTGATCCCCTTTATTATATTTGACTGAAGACTTTGTTTTTTTTCTCTGTTTTTCTCTCTGTTAACCACTTCAATACTGGGCACTTAAACCCCCCTTCTTCCCGGACCAATTTTCAGCTTTCAGCGCTGTTGCAGTTTGAATGACAACACTGTACCCATATGACATTTTTATAATTTTTTTCACACAAATAGAGCTTTCTTTTGGTGGTATTTAATCACCCCTGGGTTTTTTTTATTTTTTGCGCTATATATTAAAAACAGACTGAACATTTTCAAAAACAATGCATTTTTCTTTGTCTCTGTTATAAAATTTTGCAAATAAGTAATTTCTCTTCATAAATTTTGACCAAAAATGATACTACTATATTTCTTTGGTAAAAATAACCCAAATCTGAGTTTATTTGGTGTTGGCGGACAGACAGATGTTTTGGGGACTGTGACAGATGTGACGGGGACAGACAGATGTTTTGTGTATGGTGACAGATGTGACGGGGACAGACAGATGTTTGGGGACTGTGACAGATGTGATAGGGACATACAGATGTTTTGGGGACTGTGACTGATGTTTCATGTATGGTGACAGATGTGATGGGGGGACATACAGATGTTTTGGGGACTTTTTTATGGGGACACTGATGTGTATGGGGACAGGGGTATCTGTGTGCACTGTGTGGGGGCGATCTGTGACAGCTCTCTGCATGAAATCCTCATCATGCAGAGAGCTGTCATATTCCTGCAGATTCCCCCCCCCCCCCGCACTGAGCTCTCACTGAGCTCGGCGGGGGGAGAATTGTCACAGAGACGTTCGTCTCTGTTTACAATGTGACGGCTGTGATTGGACACAGCCTTCACATGATCGGGAGGGCCAGTCACTGCGCCCGTATCCTGATCTCTGCTCAGCTGGATCCTGTGATCATAATGATCACAGGATCCAGCCGCAGCGCGCCGCGTGGCCGTGCTGCAAGCTCCCATTCTGCAGGACGTGTATACATGTCCTGTCAGAACGGGGAAGCTCCCACCCGGCCGTATATGTACAGTGGCCGGGTAAGAAGTGGTTAACTGAGTGTTTTATGCTGCAAGTTATTATTGCCTTTATTTTTGCCTCATGGATTTCATTGCTGTAAGAATACAGGTTTATAGTTGTAAAATGTGTTATATGGTTTATACAGTGTTTTGTGTAGTCGGGGGTAGAGTGTAGACAGATGCCTACTTTTGGCATGCACAATACCTTGGAAAGAGGTGCATGCAAGGTGTATAAAAGAACACTGCTTATAATGGGGATGAAGAGGAAGTGGTGAAAACACATTACAAAGGTTTAATACAGTGGTTCTCAACTCCTGTCCTCGGGACCCACTAACAGGCCAGGTTTGCAGGATAACTGAAATACGTCACAGGTGATATCATTTGCTGCTCAGTGATTGCAGTATTCTAGTCTGCATCTCCCCAAGGTAATACTTAAAATCTAGCCTGTTGGTGGGTCCTGAGGAGAGGAGTTGAGAACCACTGGTTTAATAGGTAGTGAAGCTGTGAAAGTATATTGCTATGGGAAACCAAAATTACTGTATGTCAAGTGCTAAATTAGCCAGCCAACGTAGGATCCTTGTGACTTGGCATGGATGACGGAGATTTTTGGAAGCAAGGGGGTTTGTGAGCTTAACCCCCTCCCTATCGACTGGTGCCCCATACACGGGATTGACTTCACTGCATCAAGCCTGCATGTCACAGGAGAGAGGAAGTGAGAGAGGATCCTCAAAAGCATAGAAGCTTGGGTACATGTAGAGAGCTTATCACCTAATGTCAGTGGGAAGTCTGGGACTGTCACTTGGAGGGAGGTGACATGATGGCTGTGGTGATAGAGTGGGACATTAGCGAGTCCTGTTTTCTGTGTCCCCGGTACGCATTAAGCTCCACCCACGTACATACACTATATTACCAAAGTTGACAGGCCTGCACAGAGTTCTGACCTCGATAGAACACCTTTGGGATGAATTAGAGTGGAGACTGCGAGTCAGGCCTTCTGGTCCAAATCAGTGTCTGACCTCACAAATGCGCTTCTGGAAGAATGGTCAAACATTCCCATGAACACACTCCTAAATCTTGTGGACAGCCTTCCCAGAAGAGTTAAACAAAGCAGAGAAGAAGGCGCTTCTAAGTGCTGTAATAAACACTTTAACCAGTTGCTGACCGCCCACCATGGATTGACGGCGACAACATGGCTCTCCTGTGTGAATCGCCGTCACCTGACGGCGGGTGCAGGAGCGAGTATTGTTGGCGTGCGCACCGCCGGAGGTGCGCTCACACACTCACACGCTAGCGGGAGAGTCAATCAGCGAGTGGAGCAGACTCAATGTCCTCCGGCCACCCGCAATCCCTCCCCCGCAGTGACAGAACGGGGAGCCATGAATGTAAACAAGCGGATCCCCATTCTGACAGGGGAGAGGAGAGTGATCGTATGTTCCCAGTATATGGGAGCAGTGATCACTCTCCTCCCCCAGTCATCCCAGCCCCTATACAGTTAGAACACACTGACAGGGAACACATTTAACCCCTTGATCGCCCCCTAGTGTTAACTACTTCCCTGCCAGTGACATTTATACAGTAATCAGTGGCTATTTATAGCTCTGATCGCTGTATAAATGTCAGTGGTCCCAAAAAAGTGTCAAAAGTGTCCTATATGTCCAAGGCAATATCGCAGTCCCACTAAAAATCGCAGATCGCCGCCATTACTAGTAAAAAAAAAAATAATAAAAATGCCATAAATCAATTCTCATAGTTTGTAGATGCTATAACTTTTGCGCAAACCAATCAATATCGGTCTAAACTGATGAATAAATTAGTTTTTTTATATAATTTTTTTTGGATATGTATTATAGCAAAAATTAAAAAATATAGTTTTTTTTTTTTTTTTCAGAATTGATGCCCTTTGTTTATAGCACAACAAATAAAAACCTCACAGGTGATCAAATACCACCAAAAGAAAGCTCTATTTGTTGAGGAAAAAAAGGACGTCAATTTTGTTTGGGCACAACCGCGCAATTATCAGTTAAAGCGACGCAGTGCCGTATCGCAAAAAGTGCTCTGTTCAGGAAGGGGGCAAATCCTTCCCGGGCTTAAGTGGTTAATGACAAGGAAGGGTTAAAAACACTTACAAGATGGAAGTGAAAAACAGGCATATAAATGAATCTATAACATCCAGTGGGATGCCTCCTGGGAGTAAAGACAGTGGCAGGTGGAAGTTCCATCCAACCAGCGGTGGGAAATTCTATCTCTCTGACAGGATGTCAGAGTGGGCGGGACATGTTTGGGAGCATGGCTAGCTGATCCTTTAAACCCAGAGCGACTGGGCATGCTCAGAAACATGTCCCGCCCACTCTGACATCACTTCCAGTTGCCTGGATTCCATGCTGGTCCTGACAGAATGGCCCTCCACCTTGGATCAGAGAGATGGTATTTCCCACTGCTGGTCGGCTGGAACTTACACCTGCCGCTGTCTTTACTCCCAGGTGGCATCCTGCTGGACATTATGGATTCATTTATATGCCTGTTTTTTACTTCAATCTTGTAAGCGTTTTTAACCCTTCCTTGTCATTTAGGTGTTTCATTACTGCACTTAGAATTGCCTTCTTCTCTGCTTTGTTTTTCCTACAGAGTGTGCTTCCCTCTTCTGAAGTGCTGCTGCGGTGCATTAATCCCATTTTAAGAGCCAGTCATGTACTGTTTGTTAAGGTCTCCTTGTTATCCAGAGGGCCCTATTCTCCACACTCCTTTCCCAGAAGAGTTAAAGCTGTTATAGTGGCAAAGGGCCGACCAACTCAATATTGAATCCTACAGACTAAGACTGGGATGCCATTAAAGTTCATGTGTGTGTAAAGGCAGGTGTCCCAATACTTTTGGTAATATAGTGTATTCAAATAGATTAATTGCCTATTGAATGAAAAACATTTCTGGAAAGGATGCGGTATCCTCAATGACTGTCTTGGCTCATCATTAGATTTATTAAACAACATCACATCCCCCTACTTCTTTTTTCTACACTGCATTATGCCCCTTTCAGACAGAGCAGACTCCATCCAGGGGATCTGCCTGCTCAGAGAGGAATCTCTCTGCTGATCCCCATTGACTAGGTGAATGACAGGTGCAGAGTGGACACAGCCCACTGTTCTCTATGGGGCGGTCGGATGGAAATAGATTGCCTATCTGTTTCCATCAGACTGCCATCCGATCAGATCCGCTGGACAGATGGGGAATGGATCCCCATCTGTCTGTTTTTAGCAGACCGGATCAGATTAGATGCCAGTGGGTGTCAGCCGACACATGTCCGCTGACATCTCCAGCTCCATAGAGAACAATGTGTGCATGCACTGATGATTTCGGTGGCAGTGTATATAGTAAATATCTCCTAGACGGTGCAAGTTTAGGAGATATTTACAGTATCTACAGGTAACCCCTTATTATAGACTTACCTGTAGGTACAATTAAAGAGGAAGACTTTACTTCCTCTTTAATCTACATTCACTCCGACACTGTCAAAGCTGCATTCATATGGGTTTAGAAGACATTTCTAAACACCTAAAAATTAAGATAATGATGTATTTATTTATTTATTTATTTTTAAAGATATATTTATTGCATTTTCCAAAAAAAAAAAAAAAAAAACATACAGAAAAACAAAACATACAGCGTTACCTAGCTTAATGTACACCCACAACTGTGTACACACAAAATAATCATTCTTTTGACAAATATGTCACACATCTCATGTGGTTATTAGTCATGCAATGTAATACTGTTCTATACAATAATACAGAACGGTTTAATAGTACAAATACAGCGGAATATTGTATTGGCGTGGGTGTCTAGCGGGCCATCCACCTACGGTAAAACTGGACATAGAGTGAGGGGGGCTGGCCAGCCATCCACCCCATATTTTATGAAATGTGTTGCTTCTCTTTCTGATATCAAAAGTAAGCTTATATAAGGGCAGAGAATCATTTACCAGTTTTAACCACAGGGTTTGTGTTGGAATTGCTGATCCCTTCCATATCTTTGAATAAAAGTAAAGGATGCAAAGCAATCTCTTGGCCTGGGATGAGATAGATAGGTCACTAAAGATGCCAAAAAGACAATTTTTGGGGTGTATAGTATTTGGGAGGCCCAGAGCTGAGGAAATAAAAGAGCCTATGTTCACCCAGAAGTCCCAAGCTATAGGACAGGTCCGGAAACAATGTAAGAAGTCAGCACTTTGGCAAGGTAATGATTTTTATTTTTTTTTTTGTTTACAATCTTTTATTAGAAGGTCATCATATAAAAAATAAAACTGTCAATAGTATCAAATGGTTACAAAATGTTTGGGAGTCAGGAGTTAGGTTTGAAATAAACAAGACAGAGAAAAATCTGATATGGAACTGATACAGGAAGTATCTAAAAGGAAGGAGGGCATAAGAATATTAAGAATAAACATTTATCCCACAAAGACCACTTCTCTTCATATAAATGCATACTATCTTGAACCGAGTGATATATTCTTTCTGTCAGTTTGACCATATTCATTGTGCTCAAGACCTGCTGCCAGGGAAGTGTGGGCGATAGCCAGTTGCAAGCGATCATCCATTGTACAGAGCTTAGTAATGAATAGACAAGTCTGGAGCAAGGTTTGGATAACTCTGGAATATTTTGGTATAGGATACACAATTGTTAATTGTTAAAAAGTTAAGTATGATGTGTTTGTTTGTGATTTGGAAAATTTTCTCAAATGATGTCTTTCACACTGAGTGCTTACTATGCTTAGGTATGGTCAGTTTAACTTTCTTTAAGGAACATTCTCTACATCCAGGATCTGATTAGAAACACTAAATGCAGGTTATTGCGGCTAAATGCATGTACCCTTGTGCTCATAAGTTTACATACCCTGCAAGAATTTATGATTTCTTGGCCATTTTTCAGAGAATACGAATGAGAACACAAAAACATTTCTTTATTTCTTATTTCACTCATGGTTTGTGTTTGGCTGAAGCCATTTATTATCAATCAACTGTGTTTACTCTTTTTAAATAATAATGACAACAGAAACTACCCAAAATGACCCTGATCAAAAGTTTACATACCCTGGTGATTTTGGCCTGATACCATGGACACAAGTTGACACAAAGTTGTTTGAATGGATATTAAAGGTAACCATTCTCATCTGTGATCTGTAATTAATGTGTGTGTATAAAAGGTCAATGAATTTCTGGACTCCTGACAGACCCTTGCATCTTTCATCCAGTGCTGCACGGACGTTTCTGGATTCTGAGTCTTAGGGAAAGCAAAAGAATTGTCAAAGGATCTGTGGGAAAAGGTAGTTGAACTGTATAAAGCAAGAAAGGGATATTATAAAAAGATATCCAAGGAATTGAGAATGCCAATCGGCAGTGTTCAAACTCTAATCAAGACGTGGAAAATGAGGGGCTCTGTTGAAACCAAACCACAGTTAGGTAGACCAACTAAAATTTCAGCCACAACTGCAAGGAAAATTGTTCGGGATGCAAAGAAAAACCCACAAATAACTTCAGGTGAAATACAGGACTCTCTGAAAACATGTGGTGTGGCTGTTTCAAGATGCACAATTAGGAGGCACTTGAAGAAAGATGTGCTGCAAGGTTGAGTCGCCAGAAGAAAGCCATTACTACGCAAATGCCACAAAATATCCCGCTTACAACACGCCAAATAGCACAGAGACAAGCCTCAAACCTTCTGGCACAAAGTCATTTGGAGTGATGAGACCAAATTTTAGCTTTTTGGCCACAACCATAAACACTACATTTGAAGAGGAGTCAACAAGGCCTATGACGAAAGGTACACCATTCCTACTGTGAAACACGGAGGTGGGTTGCTGATGTTTTGTGGATGTGTGAGCTACAAAGGCACAGGAAATTTGGTCAAAATTGATGGAAAGATGAGTGCAGTATGTTATCAAAAAATACTGGAGGAACATTTGCATTCATCAGCCAGGAAACTGCACATGGGACGTACTTGGACATTCCAACATGACAATGATCCAAAACATAAGGCCAAGTCGACCTGTCATTGGCTACAGCCAAATAAAGTGAAGGTTCTGAGGCTGCCATCTCAATCTCCTGACCTCAATATCATTGAGCCACCCTGGGGAGATCTCAAATGTGCAGTGTGACACGTGGTTTGTGCATGTTTCATGAACATGTATGGAAAGACATGCTTTTGCCCACAATTGCAGAACGCTCAGGTGGGAATGCAACCTTGGGCCAGGTTCAAACTGGTGCACTGTGGTTTGGTTGCAGTGCTGGTGTATATGTAGTTTTCAAACATTTTAGCCATTGATTTCTATTAGGGCACCCATATTTGCCATGTTTCCTGAAAGTGCACGAAATCAGCGGCATGTAGGACTTTTGATGTGTTTTCACAAAATGTGGCAAAAGAAATGATCTTTCAAAAGAAACGTATGTATCACAGCCATACTCTGGACAGGAATCAGGATTGGTACAGAGTTTACAATAAGGCAGTCTTCTTCAAAGTGGCAAAAAAGTTCCTTTAATTTCTGATTAGAGCTTTCAAAATCACTGGTTAAAAATTTTAACTATAATTTTAATGAAAAAAAAAAGCAGACCATAAGCAACAGAAAAATAAACAAGATTAAATGTGAAAAGTACTTAGCAAAGATCGCCTGGTCTTTGGTTTTGTGCAGAGGCTAATTCATTTGCAAAAAAAGTCCAGTCTGGTGTGTCAGTCTCTGGCTCTCAAAAACGTGGCTCTCTCAATATCCTTAGCTGTTTTTAATATCAAAGGAGAGCTACAGAATAGCAAATACAATAATCTTTTCTGGTCTCTGGAGATGGGGTTAACAGACATTATACAACTAATTAAGGCCTCATGTACACTGCTGCTGGTAAACGGACGTTTGGGAGCAGTTGGGTATTTTTTTCAGCTGCCCCTGAACTCTCCTCTATGTTATCTTATCAGTACATGTACACAGGGTCATTTATAGTCGTTTCTAAGCAGTTGAGTTTAGAAGCTTTTTTGGAACCTCAAAAAATGCGCTCGGACGGAAGTTCAAAGGCATTTGAAATGCCAAATGCCTGTAACAGCTTGTAAACACTGGTAAACAAGGTAACACGTGTTTAGCAGTGTTTTGTTTACAGGCGTTTTCATTAAAAAAAAAAAAAAAAAACCCTCCTAGACGTGAACGCGACAAAATCCTGCTAAACTCGGCATGTAAAATGCGGCTAAATTTTTAAGCGTCGGCTTCTAGCTGTCAAAAAATCATTCAGAAGAGGTTAATAAAGCACCCCATGTACATTAAGCCTAAAAGGTCTAAAGGCTGTGCTGAAGGGGAGTTGAAGTGTTTTTATTATGCCAAACTGGACACTCCCTTAATGCCAATTGTTGTAACTATATCTTTGTTTCCATCTGACCAGGTTTCACAATCTGGCAACCATCATACCTTAGAGGCTTTATGACCCACCTGCATTTTCTCTAACTTTTCTGCTTTGTGTCAATCTGTCTTAAACTGTACTGTAATGTATTACCTGCCATGAATGCCTAGCACAGACATTAAATTTAGGTCCAACTATTTTTGTTATTCACTTATGAGTGTTTGAGAAATGAAGGTGGCACTATGTTCAGTATAACTTCACCCCATTCCCTCCACATAGTTTGGGGTTTGTTAGACCTCATTATCATCAGACACCCCATGTCCTGGTGTGAGGGGCAAGAACATTAGCTCCAGCACCTGATGTTGGCATCAGACTCCCGACCAGCATGTTACTGGTAAAGAAGATTGGGGGGGCATTTATCCTCACTTCCTATTTCTAATCATATGACAAAAATATCACATGACAAAGAGCCACAAGAGAAGTCTGGGAATAGACTCACTCACTATGGATTGAAGTGCAGTGCTGGTCTGAAAAGGTTGTGGAGGAGGGAAGAGGGGAAAGGAGGGATCTTGTCTGAAGGTAGAATAAAGGGGGGGGGGGGGGTGGAGACTGATCCGAGGGCTGAAGAGGAATTTAAAGAAGGGTGGCTGATTGATCTCAGGTCTGAGTGTTAAGAAGAATCCAAATATTTTGGGGTGCTGATTAATTTCTCCCGCTAAGAACTGGGCAAGTTTTCCTTCCACTGGCTAATAAATCGACACATTTTTCCCTCTGACCACCTACACTGCGATATTTTTTCCCTTCCAATAACCAGCAATGTAAGGGGAACTATGTTCCATAATTATAACCACTGGAATCTTTATGTTGTACTGTATGTTACATACTCCTGACCAAAGCATTTGTTGTCTCAACAGATGCTGTTTGCTAAATTGTCTTCACATTTATAATTCAATCCAACATAGATTAATCTGGTTATAGTTTATTTTTGAGTCCTTTCAAGTCATAGTCTCCTTTTTTTAGCCCTGATGAAGAAGTGTTTTAGCCCCTGCAACGCATTTGATTTTTTATGTGATTGATTTTCGAATACTTAAAAGTATCTTGTATTCTTGTTTTGGTTTGTTGTCCTTTTCTGTACATTGATATAGAAAAGCCTCTGTGACAGGCTGTTGACCATACCACACCATAGAGGACCATAGAAGTGATAAGGTTTGAGTGACTGGCATAAATTCTTAGATTCAATTAGGTTAGGGGGCTAGGGAGGGTGGGCTGTTTTTTTTAAGTGAACATGTCTTGTAAAGGACTTTATAATCTCAATATACCCTTTACCCTTGAGAAAATCATATTTAACATTACTGATCTGAAAACAAGACAGTAAATGCAAACAGTCATCGGTATTTTCCATAGCACATTGAGTCTGAGTGCATTATTAAGGATGAGATACTCAGATGCTTGATTGTTTGTACTGTTTGCCTCTAGGTGAGCCTCGAGTTTTAGGTGCGAGGAACCAGCCTCATCTTGAAACTCTTAGGAGCCTGAGAGATCCCAAATACTGGGGTGAGATCTAGAGGAGACTTGGAGTCTGGTAAGTGGAATTCAAAGTGTGTTAGCATAGCAGTAAAGAAGAGGAAGATCTCCATTCGGGCCAGATTCTCCCCAAGGCAAACTCGAGGACCTGAAAGAGAGCAAAATCATTATTATTGCATAGTTGTAAAGTCTAAATGTGCGTGACCAAAACACTGACACGGATATTAAAAGTGATTGTAAAGGTTTATTTTTTTCTTTTTCAATAACAAACATGTCATACTTACCTGCTCTGTGCAATGGTTTTGCACAGAGTGGCCCTCTTCTGGGGTCCCCTGCCAGGAAAGTTTTGGCTCCTCCTCTTCTCCAGGTGCCCCCATAGTAATTGGTTGCTATAGGGGCACTCGTGCTGGTTCAATCCCAAGTAGGGCTGTGTGCCCCCATTGGGACACACACAGAGCGGCCCAGCCCCGTCCCCCACTCTCTGCTCACAGGATTTGATTGACAGCTTTTGTGCTGTTAAAAAGACATTTTGAAAACCTAAATCTTCTGACTGTAGAGTAGTTCAGAGAAGACCAGCCTGTAGATGAGGTGTGGAATACGTAGAAGAAAAGTAGCTAAAGGAAGATACAATGTTATTATCCAGAGTTGTGGAATATGGTAGGGTATGTACAGCAATCCACACAAATTCCATTCTAGTGCTGAATATCTTAGGACAGGTCGTGTCTGTTTTTGACAACCCTTTAACTATATTATTTATTATAAAATGTTTATTCAAAGGCATAGTCTGGCGTCATGGCCAGGACAGGCATGTAAGAGGAAACAAGCTCTCACAGCTCCCGGTACTGATCCAACATCGATCCTTCCCCAGCCCGCGTACCGACTTTGAACCTGGCCACCCTAACACTACAGAACTTAGTGATCACGGAGGACCCTCCGCCAGCGCTCTGCACCCGAGGGATGACCCGCAAAGGACAAAGTGAGGCCGTCGGCCTGAAAATCCAAGATGTCGCCGCCGTGGCCTGGACAAAGGGGACGCCACGAGGACCGGACAAAATTAAAGACCTGGATCCCAAAGTCTTCAAGGCAGTCAAGTGTACTGGTAAGGACCCCCGAAAGACATGCTGCACTATGCCCAGAAGCTGGGGGGGCAACAGGAGCAGAACGATCGTACACTACACTTCCAGGGCCTGTTACAGGGGGAGAAAGCTCATGCTGCAGACAAGGCAACTCAGGAAAATACAGGGGAGGGAGCTCACAATGCACTGCTAAACCTTGATATGCAAGAAAGATTTGGGAGAGAACCACGGCTGTGGATAGCAGAGTCAGTGAGGTGGAACACCAAATACCCTCCATATCCCAGGATGCAAAAGCTGCTTACCAAATGGCAAAAGACGCTAACGATAGGGCAGAAGATATGGTGAACCATTTAAGACGGAACAACATACGCATCGTGGGGCTCCCCGAGTGGGTAGAAGGTAAGGACCCCACGGACTATATAGAAAAATGGCTGATTGAGACTTTTGGTAAGGACACTTTGTCCTCCCCTGTTTGCAGTGGAAAGAGCGTACAGGGTGCCTGCATGCCCGTTACCACCCGGCAACCCACCTAGGTCTATGCTGGCAAGAATCCTCCACTACAGAGACAGGGAGACGCTGCTGCGCCAGTTAAGGGAAAGTGCCAATATTCAACATAACGGCGTTAGAATCTCCTTCTACCCAAATTTCTCCGCGGAGGTCCAGAGACACCGGGCTAAATTTCAAGATGTGAAACGCCGATTGAGAATGCTACAACTCCCATATGCTATGCTTAGCCTGCAAAGCTGCGGGTCACAGTCCGTGGCCAGGCCCAATTTTTTTAATCCGCCAGAGATGCGGCAGCCTGCATTGACAGTAACGAACAAGCCCTCCAGCGTCCTGAAGAGGCTCCAGGTGAGGAGTGATACATGCTAATATGACTATCCGGTACAATGGCAATTCTCTCATAGTGGAGACTTTGAATGATTCTTTTCTGTTGCACTATATCCTCAGGCTTGGGAACATTATGCTTGACTGTGGATGAGAGCTAAGACATGCTTAAGGCGACGCAAATAACTTTTATATGCAAATGTGCATGTTAATGACACAAATGAGTGCCCCTGGAGAGGAGACAGCCCTGTTGGCAGCTCCGTTGGCAGGACAGTTGGAACGGTTTATACAGTTGTTTTTCAAAGTTTCTGTTCACAGCTACAAGGCCAGAAATTCAGCAGCCACAAAAGCAGTATCTTAAAACTACCACCGGATGTCAGCAGAGGACAAAAAGAGACAAACTGTTCCAGGTTTGTGATTTTTTCACCACACCAAGTAATGGATTACAAAACTGAGAGGTTATTAAAATTCATCCCATATATACAGGGACACCAAGCTATTCAATTTGTCACTATACCATACCAAGCACAATGGCGAAGGTTCCAATAGTGTCCTGGAACATTAGGGGCCTTAATTCACCGCTTAAAAGAACTATGATTTTAATGTGCATAAAGAAGTTGCAACTTGCCATTCTTTTTTTTCAGGAAACTCATTTGACTGATGAACTGTGGGATGCATACGGTATTCATGGGTGGGTAAGGGATACCACTCTACTCATACCTCCTACTCACGTGGAGTCAGTCGCCTTATCCATTGGCGCTATATATTTCCAAGAAAAAGACCCAGAGGGTCGGTATATATTTTTGCACTGCCGAATTGGTAAACTACAATGTATGTTGGGGTGTGTATATGTTCCTCCTCCATTTACAGCTGAGATATTGAGGATATTGATTGCCTATTTAGATGAGAAGCTGGAGATACCCCTACTTATGATGGGTGATTTTAATTGTTGCTTTCGACCGTCACTGGATAAACATCCGGCCCCTTAACCCTCTGCCCTCTCCAGGGGTACCCACCTGGCGCAGTTGTTGCAAGAGGTGGACTGGGTGGATGTATGGAGCCTACATAATCCAGGGGTTAAGCAGTTCTAATGTTTTTTAAAATCTCATGGAACTCTTTGTAGAATTGACTTATGTCTGGGGAACACCTTTGGTGGTACACCTGACAATTTCCCCCTTAGGCACTCTAACTGCTGCTCCATGGAAATTCAATGCATTTTGGCTCAAACTGTTTGGTACAATGGAAAACAAAGAGAGCAGTGTATGTGAGTTCTTTGATATGCAAGATCTCTTGTTAGCAGCAATGGGATGCTTTTAAGGCATACTTGAGGGGGGTACTCATAGCGGAGATGAGAAAGGTGAAACAAGCGTCCTCTATACTCGGATTCTGCTAAGGAGGCCTGGCAGTCTGCCCAAGCTGCCTATGAGAGTGTTCTGTCCTCCTCGGCAGAAAAGAAAAGGTTCTTTTCTAAACAAGCATTTTTTGAGAAGGGGGAAAAAATTATCGTATGTTGGCAAGGATAGCAAATGCCCAACAGCATACTCCGATTATAGGAGCTATCAGGGATGGAACGGGCCACTTGGTACACTCCCCAGAGCTTATAGTGCAGGTATTGGCGCAATTTTCAGGTACCTCCTATATAAAAGAGGATTTGGATACTTACTTGTAAGGCAGAGCCGCCATCAGGGGGGTACAGGCAGTACTGTTGTAAGGGGCCCCAGTGTCTCAAGGGGCCCTTACAACAAAGACTTTAACAGTCTTTAACATTGGAGTCTATGGGAGGGGGACACCCAGTTTGGGGACACCGTTTTCCAGAACTATAGCTAAAAATACCAAACTTGGGTCGCATAGAGAGGGCCCCCTGGGCAACAAGTGGTCCAAGTTTGGGAACTCCAGCACCTATGGTTCGGCCGTACCGGGTCCTTAAAGTGACCGGTCGTTGACCGGCAATTGTCAGGTGTATTTCGGACTTAACATTGGAGTCTATGGGAGGGGCATCTGTTTTGGGGACACTGTTCTCCCGAACCATAGGCGAAAAAAATACCAAATTTGGGTCACATGGAAAGGGCCCCCTGGACCACAACTGGTCCAAATTTGGGACCTCCAGCACCTATGGTTTGGCACGAGGTCTTACTGCGAGCATCGGGTGAGGCTGTGCTGCCTCTGCACTGTTTTTTTTAACTCCTTGGATCCCACACTAGCATGCATTGCACACGTCACTTGAATGGGTCATGCTTGGCAAGCTACACCTGGTAAGTGTGACAGGGTTTATAATTCCTACTGCAGCTGCAACATGTGTACACCCCTGGTCAGTGGGCGGATGTGGTGGGATGGCCATATTGACAATTTTCAGACACATTGCTGTCACGGTTGCTGAGGGTATTCAACGCGTCTAAGGGGGAGGGTTACTTGCCCCCCTCGATGGCAAAAGCGAACATAGTTCTACTGCTTAAACCGGGCAAAGACCTAGTAGATCCGGGCTCATACAGGCCGATATCGCTTTTGCAGAGCGACGTGAAGGTTCTGGCGAAAGTGCTAGCAATGAGACTAAACAGGGTTATTACATGTCTGGTACACTCTGACCAAGCGGGTTTTATGCCAAACAAGTCAACAGCAATTAACTTACGCAGGATTTTCCTTAACGTCCAATCCGTGGCAGATACCCTTGGTAACAGGGCACTGTTATCTCTTGACGCCGCCTAGGGGTTTCATAGCATTGATTGGACACACTGTATCTACGGGAGGTGCTGAGGAACTTTGTATTTGGACCGAACTGTATAGCCTGGGTCAGTTTCCTGTATAGTCAGCCACAGGCAGCTATTGGGGCTTTTGGCAAAATATTCCATGCCTTTGCATTGAGGAGGGGTACGCGACAGGG
>BLSH010321410.1:213565-233434 GCA_018402905.1 Glandirana rugosa | reverse complement strand
CCATGCCCGTACGACACACGATGTGTTAAAAAATTCTTTATTACTGTCATCTCAACTCGCTTGGAGACCTTCTGATTTTAGAACAGTTATATGGCTTCTACCGTTAATTAATACTTTTCAGACACAGTTTGAAGATGATCCACATTCGTCTCCATTTTTGCTTTTTTTATGTTTTTATTTTTTAAAAAATATTTAAAGTTATTTCCCTGTCCCCATTTTTTTGTAGGGCACTTGCCCTACCCTTACCCCCATTTTACTTCCTTTTGCAGCCCTCTAGGGCTTTCCAGGACTTTGTTACAGCCATTTTTGTGCCTAAAAGTTCGGGTCCCCATTGATTTCAATGGGGTTCGTTGTCCGTGCGATCGTTCGGGTTCCGTCCGGACCCGGACCCGGACTTTGTCCCGAAGTTCGGACGGACCAGCAGAACCCGAACTTCCAGAGGTTCGCTCAACTCTACTGTCATTATTTCTTAAAAAATTGTGTAGCACACAGCATGCCCGTACCACGCTTACTGCGTTTTCCACATCAAGTTGCATAGCGGATAGTAAAACCCGCCATTTTGCTGTGCAGACCCCAAATGCGCATTCAACCACGCAGCGTGCACGGCTCAGTCTGTAATTAAATATTCTTTTTTCCCGGCTGAGGCCAGAGCCACTGTATGGCCTCATCAGATTTTCCGATAGTCCAAAGGCCTCGTCTGCGACCATCACCAAGGGCATAATTGGCTGTTCAGTTCCGGGTAGAGGCCTGTTGTGTGGGATGTTTAGGCTTCCCTCCATCAAACGACGTCCAAATGCAGATTGGCGGAATATCCGTGCATCCCCTTGGCTGTCATATGTTCCCACATCAACAAAAAGAAACTATAGATTGGCATTGGCTAATGCCAGCAAGACCACAGAAAAGTACTTTTTGTAATTAAAATAAGAGGAGCCGGAGTTGGGAGGCTTCTTCACGGGGATAGGTTTCCCATCCAGGGCTCCAATGCAATTTGGGAACTGCATCTTCTCCCAGAATACATGAACCACAGATTCCCAAATTTGCTCAGTGGGCTCCAGCATCTCGACTGAACGTAGCTCCTCCCAAATTGCTACTCACGTAGTACGTACTACCGCTGAGACGGTCATTACTCTGAGAAGAAAATAGTGGTGCGTAAGAGCGCCAACAATATTCCCTAACCTTATACCATACCCTTAACCCCTATTCCCTACAATCTACTTCTAAGCCTGTCCCCTAACCCCTAAAGAAGCCCTATTAGCGCATAATTTGTGAAAACATACCCCCTAAACCATATGTGTATTTCTAAAAAAATGTTTCTTACCAGAGTGTCACCAGCAGCCTTTCCTCTGGTGAAATAGCACGCCGCATCTCGGTGTCCATCAGGGTCAACCGGGGGCGCAGCTTCTCCAGCAGCTCGTCAAAAAGCGCAACTGACATCCTGGTGAAATTTAGAAATTTGTCCGGATGTGTACGCAGCTGGGTGTACATCTGGGTGAAGTAACCCACAGACAGCCTCTGGGATACCAGGGGATGGGTCCAGATGCGACGTCGCCTGCTGGATCTCTCCTCCTCCAACTGCCTCCTTCTCCGCATCCTCCGCAAGGTGATGAGCAGGATTGCCTCATCAATCTTTTGAACAAGAGGATCCATCGCACAAATGAAGGCTTTGCAAGATCGCAAACGCACACTCCGAACAAACACCAACAAACTCCGACAACGTACTCTTTCCTCTCTCTCTCCAACCAAAATGGCACCGTCACATAGTCTCGGACTTTTTTTTATTGCTTTTCTAGGGCATTGTGGGTAATTTGGGAGTGTAAAATATCTGTTGGATGTCTTTAAAAAAAAAAACACTATTTAGCGCTGATGCTCACTAACGCCGATGCAAAACGCCGCTTAGATCACGTTTTTGACGCCGATATAATAGCGCCTTTTGATGCCGTCGCTCACTAACGCTCATTAACGCTAACTAACGTGATGCAAAACGCCGAAAAAAATGCAGATTTTACCCTGACGTCGGGCCCGACGTTTTGCTTAATTTTCCTCAGACGCCTGTGTGTATGAGGCCTTATTGTCAAGCTTGATTGAACAAGCTGAGGTTGGAAGGTGATTGGCTAGCATGCACAGCTGCACCGGTTTTTGCACTCTCCAGCTTTAGTAAATCAACCCCTTAATTTTTTTGTAAATGGTCAAACTTACATAACCTGCAGGGGATCAAATAATTGTTTTATCCATTGTATACCATAGTTGAACTCTATATATAAATGTGGGCTCTATAATGTTTCTACAGATAGATGATTATGTTGAAATATGGAGTTGAGGCACTAAACCCACCACAGGGTGGAACTGTGATGGTCAAAAACATACAAGCATGCCACATCCTAAACTAGATATGAATGCAAGAACGTTATTTTGAAAAAATGGACTTTGAAGGCATGCTGAGTAAAAAAACTTTGATTATACGCTTTATTTGTTACAAAATGGCATCCATGTGCCCAAAACATAGAACATCTAAAATCACTTTAAAATGTATATACCATCCTAGTCATGTAGTTAGAATGACCCACTAGGCCAAAAAAGATCCCCAGGGGTGCCGGTCACTAGGTAGGCGAACCAGGACCCTAGGGGGTCAAACACAATATAGCATACATGTTGCTGGTATTTGCACACTCAGGTGCAACCCAATACCTATAGTACATCAAAGGACACTCAAAAAAGTAGAAGGTAACTCAAAGCATTGATTCATAATGGTTACACAAGTGTGAATCCCAGCAGCAGATGTAAGAGTGGAATCTTGCTCAACTAGTTTCGCGCTTGAATAGTCCACGCTTCATCTGGAGCTGAAGGTAACAATCTAATCGGAAGTAAATACATACATGTCAGGACTATATACAAACATATATCCACAAAAAGATTTGTTTACACATAATATCAGAGTAAAAAATACATGTAAAATGAAATTCACCTACATTATATACATCAAAGATTATACAACAGCAGCAGCGTGTCCCCTCAGGTGCAGCGGGGCCACCCCTCGGCCTCGCGGGACCCCCCCTGAGCAAACCGGGCCACCATCCACCCGACCATGCGCCCCAAAGAAACCCAAGGCCGCATCAAGCGAGTATGGGGGCCTGTGTGCAATGCAAAAAGAATGTGAAAGAGATATCCACATAGTATGTGTGTAATCATAATGCTTAAATATTAGTTCTTTAATACTAGCCCATAAGTACCTGAGGACAAAGGTTCCCAGAGTAGTCTCCAAATGTAGACGGTAAAGTTGACAGGCTAGTAAGTAGTGTACATCACAATCTTCAGAATGGGGGGATATAAATGGTGCAGTTGTAGTGAGCACAATAAGCACAATGTCCAAGTGTGTGCCCTACGAGCCGAATGTAAAGCACACCCAATAGGGAATCCAAAAACTGTGAAATAAAAAATAGAAAAAAAGTTCCGTTGTAAAGGCAGGGATGGTAAAAACATAGGGATGCAGGAAGCATCCCATATACCTAACATGCGACTTACCCGATGTGTGTAAACAATGCCCCAGGGAATCTGTATGTGCTGCCAGTCTACCCCACACCTGTAGCACGCCCATCCTATATAGAGCACACTCTTTCACATTCTTTTTGCATTGCACAAAGGCCCCCATACTCGCTTGAAGCGGCCTTGGGTTTCTTTGGGGCGCATAGTCGGGTGGATGGTGGCCCAGTTCGCTCAGGGGGGTCTCGCGAGGCCGAGGGGTGGCCCCGCTGCACCTGAGGGGGACACGCTGCTGCTGTTGTATAATCTTTGATGTATATAATGTAGGTGAATTTCACTTTACATGTATTTGTTACTCTGATATTATGTGTAATCTTTTTGTGGATATATGTTTGTATATAGTCCTGACATGTATGTATTTACTTCCGATTAGATTGTTACCTTCAGCTCCAGATGAAGCGTGGACTATTCAAGCACGAAACTAGTTGAGCAAGATTCCACTCTTACATCTGCTGCTGGGATTCACACTTGTGTAACCATTATGAATCAATGTTTTGAGTTACCTTCTACTTTTTTGAGTGTCCTTTGATGTACTATAGGTATTGGGTTGCACCTGAGTGTGCAAATACCAGCAACATGTATGCTATATTGTGTTTGACCCCCTAGGGTCCTGGTTCGCCTACCTAGTGACCGGCACCCCTGGGGATCTTTTTTGGCCTAGTGGGTCATTCCAACTACATGACTAGGATGGTATATACATTTTATTTTAGATGTTCTATGTTTTGGGCACATGGATGCCATTTGGTAACAAATAAAGCGTATAATCAAATTTTTTTACTCAGCATGCCTACAAAGTCCATTTTTTCAAAATAACGTTCTCGCATTCAATGTTTCTACAGACTAATTCATATACACTGATTTGGGTTATTTTCACCAAAGAAATGTAGCAGAATACATTTTGACCTATATTTATGAAGAACAATTATTTATTTGCAAAATTTTATAACAGATGAACAAAGAAAAATTTGTTATTTTTTCAAAATTTTCAGTCTTTTTTTGTTTATTTAGCAAAAAAAAAAAAAAACAGTGGTGATTAACCACTGCGGCCCCGGAAGGATTTCCCACTTTAGGACCAGAGCACTTTTTGCGAATCGGCACTGCGTCGCTTTAACTGACAACGCGGTCGTGAGACGTTGTACCCAAACAAAATTTGCGTCCTTTTTTTACCCACAAATAGAGCTTTCTTTTGGTGGTATTTGATCATCGCTGCGTCATTTCTGATCACCACTATAAACAAAAGAAGAGCGACAATTTTGAAAAAAAATAAAAAATATCTTACTTTTTGCTATAATACATACCAAAAAAAAATGTATAAAAAAATATTTTTTTTCATCGGTTTTGGCCAATTCATATTCTTCCTCATGTTTTTGGTAAAAAAAATTGCAATCGGCATTTATTGACTGGTTTGCGCAAAAGTTGCCGTATTTACAAATGATGAGAATTAATTTATGCGGTTTTTGTTTATTTTTTACTAATAATGGCGGTGATCTGTGATTTTTAGCGGTACTGTGATATTGTGGCGGACATGTCGGACCATTTTGACACTTTTTTGGCATTTATACAGCGATCAGTGCTATAAAATGCACTGATTACAGTGTAAATGTCACTGGCAGTGAAGGGGTTAACCTGCAGGGGGCGCTCTAAGAGTTAACTGTGTTCCCTCAGTGTGTTCTAACTGTATGGGGGCAGGGCTGGCAGGGGGAGGGGAGTGATCATGGCTTCCATATACAAGAAGCCTGTGATCACAGCCCTTCCCCCTCTGTCAGAACGGAGATCCGTGTTTACATACACGGACCCCCGTTTTGTCCCTCTGGGGGGGGTGATCGGGGGTAGCCGGGGGAGATCGAATCTGCCCTACCTGCTCCCTGGCCCCCCCTACAACATAGTGAGCGATCTCGCAGTCGCCGTCAGGTGACGGCGGTTTGCGATAACGAACCAAGTTGCCGCTGTCAAGCCACGGCGGGCGGTCGGCAACTGGTTAAATACCACCAAAAGAAAGCTCTAGTTGTGTGAACAAAATGATGCAAATTTGGTTTGGGTACAGTGTAGCATGACTGCGTAATTGTCATTCAAATTGCAATAGCACTGAAAGCTGAATCCTGGCCTGGGCTGGAAGCGGGTGAAATGCCCGGTATTAAAGTGGTTAAAGGATCAGTATAGAATTGCTTACAGATACTGTATATACAGGAGATATCCTTATCAATAACACCAGATCTGGAGTATCTTGCAGCTAAGACACTTTATTTATCAGGGGTATTTAACCTCTTGCTTACTGGGCACTTAAACCCCCCTCCTGCCCAGACCAATTCTTGGCTTTCGGCGCTGTCACATTTTGAATGACAATTGTGCGGTCTTGCGACGTTGTACCCAAACAAAGTTTATATAATTTTTTTTCCCACAAATAGAGCTTTCTTTTGGTGGTATTTGATCACCTCTGCGGTTTTTATTTTTTGCGCTATAACCAAAGAGCGACGATTTTAAGAAAAAAACAATATTTTTTACTTTTTGCTAAAATACAAATCCAAAAAAAATAATAATAAAAAAAATTATTCATCAGGTTTGGCCGATATATATTCTTCTACATATTTTTGGTTAAAAAAAAAAACGCAATCGGCGTTTATTGATTGGTTTGTGCAAAAGTTATCGCGTCTACAAACTATGGGAATCGATTTATGGCGTTTTTATTATTTATTTTTTTTACTAGTAATGGCGGTGATCTGCGATTTTTAGTGGTACTGCGATATTGCGGCAGACATGACACTGACACTTTTTTGGGATCAATGACATTTATACAGCGATCAGAAATTTAAATGTCCACTGATTGTCATTGGCAGGGAAGGGGTTAACCTGCAGGGGGCAGTGAAGGGGTTAAGTGTGTTCCCTGGGTGTGTTCTAACTGTGGGGGGCGGGGCTGGTCGGGACATAACAGATCTAACTGATCCCAGTGACAGGGATCAGTAGATCAGCTATGCCCCATTTACAGAACAGAGAACCGCAGTGTTTACATCGGTGGGTCCCTGTTCTGCAGGTCTGACAGGGGATTGTGGGTCATCGGGACATCGAGTCTGCCCGACCCGCGGGCACGCCCTGGCGTGCACATGGCCAGGACATCCATGGACGTCCACCCGGCAATTCAGATCCGCGCTGGAGCCGTACTTCGGCTATAGCGCGGATCTGAATGGGTTAAGCAGGGGTCCTAGAGAATAAAATGGTGGGTTTTGCTATTTTTTAAGTCATGCATTTCAAGTCAAGCAGTGGCGTTTCAAACACAAATTTTTTGGAAAAAATACGCGTTAATGAATTTTAGTGTACACAAATACAATATAATAAAAGAGAAAAAAGAAGAATATTGATGCTGGACTTTGTAGGTACCACTTAGTACCCAGGCTGAATAAAGGAATGCTCAAGAAATTTTAAAATTATGACATTTTATTGTAGAAAAATATAAAACAGACTAGACATATCTAAAAGACATATAATTCACTGGAGTGCTTTGTCACCATATAGCCAGAGGGAAATCAAAGTTTTTCCCCTCACTACAGTCTACTGCGAATATCTGGGCCTTTGTGCAGAAGGTTAGCCATGATATTAATGGGATCACTGCACACCAGTTAGACCCGTGTAACCTTGAACTTCCACTACAGAATGCGATTAAAAAACTTGAAGAGAACCCTAATTTAATTATTAAACCCTCTGACAAGGGTGGGAATGTGGTGGAGTTATCAATGGGGCCTTATCATTGGCCCTTATTGATAAGGACACATGGACATTTCTGAACGTCAGGCATCCGGTAACCCCAACCTTCTATGCCCTGCCCAAGGTCCACAAGTGCCTTGTGGACCTCCCCCCAGGGAGGCTGATAGTATCGGACATCGGGTGCCTCACGGAACATGCAAGCAAATTGATTGACGACTACTTGAGACCGCTTGTCTCCTCTCTCCCATCCTATATACAGGACACTAGTGACCTACTACGCATCCTTGAGGACGCGTGGCTGGTCACTATTGACATTGAAGCCCTGTATAATTCCATACCGCACAAAAGGGGCCTACAGGTTATTGCAGAATTTTTGAGAGAAAACAACATACCTGTGGCCCTATAATTCATTTGTACTGCAACTTTTGGACTATATACTTTCCAACAATGTATTTGTTTTTCGGGGCTCCCATTTTCTCCAGGTGCAGGGGGTTGCAATGGACACCTGCTGTGCCCCATCGTATGCCAATCTGTACCGGGGGGGTGGGAGCGGAGTTTGTTCTTCAGTGAGGATACGTCGATGGACCTGTGCCACATCGTTTCATGTCACAGGTACCTCAACAATGTATTTATGATTTGGGATAGTACGAGGGCAGAACTGGATGTGCGCATGTGTCAGTTACGTCAAAATGACTTCAACCTCAAGTTTTCAATGGAATGTAACCAGAATAAGGTCACGTTCTTGGATGTCCAGATTGGAGTGGATGAGGAGGGTGGACTGTTTTCTGATCTGTACAGGAAACCCTCATCTGCTAATACCATCTTGCATGCAAGAAGTGCCCATCCGAGACCCTTGGTACAAAGTATTCCCTACGGGCAATATCTCCGACTTAGGAGAAAGTGCACCAAGGAGGAAGACTTTCTTATCCAGTCCAAAGAATGACAAAAGAGACTCCTTAGACGAGGGTACACAAAAACCTGCTAGACAAAAGACCAGACACTCCCTAATACACTCAAAAAGAAAAGATACACAATTCCAACAGATGAGAGTGAGAGAAGATTTTCCCAACAATACTCGCAGGTGCGAACCAGCCTGGCACGTCACTGGCATCTCCTTACAGATGATGCGATTGTAGCCAAATATGTACGGAACCAACCATCTATGACCTACAGAAGAGCCAAATCTTTTACTTTCAAATATTTTATTTTCAAATTACACAAGTACAAAGAAAATTGCAAACAATCGTTACAGAGAAAAAGTGGGTGCAATATATATCCAGGGAGGGCATAGCAGAGGTTTCGAACAGGCAATAAGTCAATGGAATTTACATACAGAAGTATGGCATAGGAGGAGAGAAATATTGTCACAAGCTTTCAAATAGTTTAAAGGCAATTTGCATAGATTAATGGGAGTGAATAAAACAGAGTTATTTCATGTTTAGGGGCAAAATGAGATGGCATACCCTTGAGGGCTTGTTGAAAGTCCCCTGGAATCAAAGGGTCGGCACTCGCCCCCCCCCCAGCACCCCACATGGGTACAAGCTGTGCCAGGAGGAGGCCGGCACCCACCCCCCAGTCCCCTGGGGATCACTCTTCAACCAACCCTAGAGGCTTGAAGATTCACCCCTTGCTATCCTAGTCTGGGTCCCAGGTTCACTCCCCAGTGTCCTGTATTCAGGGCGACCGAGTTGATTGCCCTTCCCAAGGCATGTCATATGTAATGAGTCTTGTAACGATGTAACTTTGAAATCAAATGGCAACAAGAGAAATAGTTAGAAGGAAGGAAAGAAGGTAGAGGAAGGAGAAGAAGGGGGAGAGCTAACACAAGGTCATAGGAAATAATTCAGTCACTCACTAGGTTGAGTAGGTTTTGTAGGAAGCATTTCCGGGTAGAGGGGGATACATATATATAAGGCCCATGGTTCCCAAACCGCTTTCTAATTTTTTTGAAGAGTCTAAAAGAACACTTGCCAGTTTTTCTTGTGACATAATCCATGATACCTTCCTAATCACCGAGTTTAGAGAGGTTCAGGATTTTTTCCAGGACCTAGCTATGGTAATTTTAGCACCCAGAAAGATAAAATGGATCAGTCTTTGAGTTGTTTTCGGGATGTTCGGTGTGGGAGAATTTAGTAAGGCTACCACTGGAGTTCTGGGAATATTGAGTTTAGTTACCCTGTAAATCAGTCTAAAAAATGTTTCCCATAACGGTCTGATTCTGGGGCATTCCCACCAGATATGAATCATGGTTCCAAGTAGATGACATTCCCTGAAGCAGAGAGGGTCTGCGTTGGGGAAAATATTTGCTAGCCTGGAGGGCGTCATGTACCAGCGGCAGGCAACCTTGACATTGGCTTCCATTAACGAGGTATTAAGAATCCCCCTAAATGCTGCTGTCAAGGCTTTGTGCCAAGTATCTAAGTTCCACTGCGTCTGAAGGTCTTCGTCCCAAGCTAGCATATACTGAGAATTGCTACTTTGACTCGTAAGTGACGCGTAGATCACGGATATGCCCCCCCTCTGCTCCATGGCTGAGCCACACCAAGCTTCAAAATCTGTCAAATAGGGGGGAGTGGATTTGTCCTTCCAAAAACTTTTTGTGAAGTGGCTAATTTGTCTGAATCTGAACCGTCCGGAACTTGGAAGGTCAAGTTTGCTGGCTAGCCACCATTGAAAAGATTTAATGTCCCTTCCTGGCGGGAACTTCGGATTGTTAAAAATGTGTGATAATGGGTGAGCAGTGGAGGTCGGGGTGGGATTTTCCCTTAATTTGTCACATAGGGCAAAGGAGGTGGAGAGAATTGGGGATAGAATGGCCGGGCGAGAGCAGAAAGTCAAGTGTATATTTCGGAACTGCTTGATGCTCTATCTGTACCCATTCTGGTTTTTCGACTTTGAAATAGACTATAGAGAATTGAGAGAGTCTTGCTGCTAGATAATATTTGAAAATTTGTGGTACTCCCCAGCCGTCTTTCTTCCAGGAAAGGTATAGTGTCTATTGCTTAATCCTATAACCTGCTCCCCCCCAAATAAAATTAAGAATTTTGCTTTGCAGAGATCTAATATGATCTCTCCTGATCTGTATGGGGAGGGACCTGAACAGATATAACAGTCTTGGTAGTAGGGACATTTTGATTGCATTGATACGTCCAAAACACGTCAGGTTCTGTTTGGCCCACTCTTTAAGGTCCTGTTCCAGCTTAAGGAACAATGGAGGGAAGTTAAGAGCATAAAGATTCTCAAACTTGGGGGTTAAGAAGATACCTAGATATTTAATGTGAGAGTCGTTCCATGAAAACTTGAAGGACTGCCTTCTAATTCAGTCTCCTGTGAGAGAGAGACATTCAGAGCTTGTGACTTTTCAAAGTTCACCTGTAGGCCTGATATGTGGAAGAAATTCTCTAGGGTCTGACAAAGGTTGGGGAGGGACGTGATTGGAGAGGTGAGGAACAGCAATATATCATCTGCAAAAAGCCCACATTTATGGACCTGGGTTCCACATGATGCATCTTTGATTTTGGGGTTCTCCCTAATTGCAATTGCGAGGGTCTCGATGGCAATCGCAAAAATTAAGGGGGGCAAGGGGCAACTCTGTCTCGTTCCCCTTGCTAACTAACGGGGAATAATAACCTTGTATGCAAATTAAAGCCTTAGGGAAGGAATATAAGGAGCGAATAATGCCTAGGAATCGGTCGCCAAAACCCCAATGCTCCAGTACCTGAAAAATATAGGGCCTGGTAAACAGGGTCAAAGGCTTTTTGTATGTTTAGAGAGAGGAGCATTCCCTTCTGATTTGGTCCCCCTGTCCAGTTAGATTGCAGAATTGATATAATGTCAATGGCCCTTCTAGTCTGATCGGGGCCCTGTCTACCTGGAATAAATCCTACTTGATCCTTATGTATATATTTTCTTATAAAGGCAGCCAGTCGATTTGCTAATACTTTCGTTAAGATTTTAAGGTCGTTATTGATAAGGGAAATGGGCCTATAATTACCCACTTCTTCTGGGTTCTTATCAGGTTTAGGGATTACGGAAATGAACACCGTATTTAAATCAGAGTTCATTGGCGTTCCCAGTACCTTAGAATTAAAAAATGTAGTCATGTATGGAACTAATGTAGGGGCAAATGTTTTATAATATGCGGTCGAGAGGCCATCTGGGCCTGGGGCTGTTCTACTTTTTAGTTGTTTAATGACATTCATAATTTCCCCGCTCAATATCATGCTGTCAAGAGATTCTTTATGCTCTTCTGTTAGTTTAGTCATTGGAAGGGAATCAAGAAACTGGGAGATGTCTCCTTTACGATCATGTGGGGGAGAGCTGTAAAGTTTTGTATAAAAGTCTCCAAAGGCTTGGAGGATCTTAGTTGGGTTTAAAGTGGTACCCCGATCTCGTGTCCGAATTTTGGGGAGAGCATGAGTTCTACTGCGTGGAGTTAATCGAGTTGCCAGCATTGGGCCTATCCTATCTTTTTTAAGAATAAAACTTTCCACCGCTCCAGCGAATTTGCTTTTCTGCCTTGGTGGTTAGCACGAGATTCAGTTGTGTCCTAATTAAATATATTTGATCTAGGGAAACCGAAGATGGATTACTCTTATGTTGAGCTGAAAGGGACATATATGTGTGTTTCAACTTCGCGATTTCCGCAGAGTGTTCTTTTTTACGTTTGGTAGCTATCTGAATCAGTGTCCCTCTTATTGACCCCTTATGTGCTGCCCATAAGGTTTCTGCCGAAACCTCTTCAGTGTTATTTAATACAAAGTACTCTTTCAGAGCTTTATCAATAATAGTGACTGTCCCTGGGTCATTGAGAAGGGACTAATTCAACTTCCAAAAGGAGGGAGAACGGCCTGGGGTATTGCTTATGAGGGACATGGTGACTAGGGAGTGGTCTGAGAGTGGAGTGTCGACAATTTGTGAATTAACCTCTAGGGGTAGTTTGTATGTTGGGATGAGGATATGATCTATCCGGGAGTAGGAGTGGTGAGGGTTTGAAAAGAAAGTAAAGTCCCTTTTCTCGGGATGCACATCCTGCCAAACATCCGCTAGACCCCGGGAGTGTAGGAGCCGGGCAATTTTGAGACTAACTTTCATAGGGCGGGTCAGACATGATTTCTGGGGGTTCGATTTGTCCAACCCCCGGCCGATCGCAACATTAGAGTCACCGCCAAAAATAGGAGTGCCTTCCAAGAGGGGTTCCAGGACCTGAAGCATGATTTGAAAGAAGTCTGCTTGGCCTTTGTTAGGGGCATAATAAGAAACGAAAGAGTATAGGTGGCCGTCCATCCAACCCTTAACTAGGAGGTATCTGCCCTTAGGGTCCTTATGTTCACCTTTCAGGGAAAAGTTACAACGCTTGGAAAATAGGATGGCTACTCTACTCCCTTCGTTTTTTTTTCAGTGCCCGCCAGGAAGAAGACTGGGAAATGTTGGTGAAGGAATTTTGGAGTGTAGGAGCGAGGAAAGTGCATCTCCTCAATAAGCACTATATCTATGTGTTGGGACTTATATGAATTAAACATTTTCCGTCTTTTGATCGGGGAGTTGAGCCCCTGAGCATTATCTGTGGCCAGCTTTAGGGTGGATCTATTGGTGTCAGCCATGGAGCAAAGGTGTTGAGGAGCTGTATCTCAGTGCGTTCACCTACCTTATGGAGAATTCTAGAAGTCATCAGGAGGAGGGAACCATGTCTCCACTGAAACATCTGGCGGTTGTCCCTGTTATCGGGCCGCTGGTGGAGGGGTACCAAGAGACAATGCATTAGCTTTTGGGGTTTGGTTATTATGTCCTTGTGAGTGCCATCCCTCCTGGGGGGGGGGGCAGAGCTCTGTGGACCCTGTCCAATTCTAATCGGTGTGGGGGGATATTCGGGATCAAATTTTTGATGATATCCTGGACCACTTGTGAGGAATCTGTGAATGATTAAGGGAGCCCCCTGATTCGAAAGTTATATCTCCGTGAACGATTTTCCAGTTCATCAATTCTGGAAAGGGCAGAATCGAAGCGCTCCTGGAGGACTTGGATATGGTCAGAGGTTTGATTGGTGCGGGATACTGTCAAGTCCAATTTAGTTTCTATGGCCTCCATTCGGGCCCCCAGGTTCTGAAAATTCGCTTAAATTTCCCCCATGATTTTAGCTGCAGTTGCAGCCAGACCCCTGTCCAGAAGGTCAGCTAGTTTCTGGTAAAGGTCCCCTGGGGGAGAGGATAGATCTTGAATAGGGGTGTTAAGGTTGGTCATGTCCTGATAGGGGGTCTGAGGTAGGCCTGCAGGAAAGCCTGCTAGATTTCCAAACTCTCTGCCCAGGAGAGATTCTGTGGAGGTTGGGGAGGGTCTGAGACCCTGAATAGAGCTTCTCTGAGGCTGGGGAGTAAATGTCAGTGATGCTGGGGCTATTACTTGCCTGCCCTCTGCAGCGCCATCCGTTCCCTGAGCCTGCCTTGTGTTTGCGGCGGCCATCTTGATACACCCAGTCAGCTCCGTCGACCCGAATTGCGGGCCGAGGTCTCTTCGCACCGGGCCCCTGGACATATGCTGGGGAGCCTGGTGCTTTCAGGGGTCCCGTCCTGCAGCGCAGGGAGGTCTGGAGAAGCGCTGGGGTGTGCTGCTGGCTCTGGTCTGCGTGGGTGTTGCGGAGGTCCCGGCTCACGCAGCCATTTTGGAACACTCGCACATGCGCATGGAGCCAAATCTTTTAAAGATCAATTAACAAAAAGCCATTTCCCAAAAGATCGCACAATGATGCATATAAAATCAAATGTAAGGAGTACATTCTCATGTCAGGGCTGTGAATATTGCGAGTGGATCCAACAAGGCAGATATTTTATTCTGCCGAATGGCCAAAGTTGGATTCCACAACACAGCATAGATTGCCAAACAATAGGGGTGGTATACATTATGATCTGTAAATGCAAGGGGTTCTATGTGGGTAGAACCCGTAGACCCTTTTGGAAACGCATACATGACCATGTTTATTTACTTAGAAATGGTAAAATTGAATCAGACATGTAGGATTATACCATAATTTTGATTTATCAGTCATTTGTTTTTTTTTGCCCTTGAACATGTTCCAGCATCAGATCGGGGGGGTGATATTGACCCCAATTTCTGAGACTGGAAACTAAAAGGATTGCCACTCTTCAGGCCACCAAATTCCCAGGCCTCAATGAGTGTGTTAATTACAAGCCCTTTCTGTGAAATTCTTGGCCATTCAAGCTCTGGCTTGGTTTCTCTTACAGCCTACAAGCGTGTTTGATCTCATGTCCTTAACTGGCACCAAGGGTCAGTTTACCACTGCACACAATCTCCGTTTTTTCCTCCAATAACGGTGGGGCTTACGCATGGGTCACACACAGCTGGGTGAGTCTCCATGCTGTATTTCTATGCATCCATTTGTACAAGATAAATTTGTTAATGTGTTGTTTTCATCTCCTTTTTTGACTATGGTGGTCGCTTTTTATGTACACATATATGGACAAATTTCCCTTTTTCTCTTATTTTCCCCCCTCCCCCCCATTTTAACATTGGGTTGGATATAACTGTCACTTCCATGGTGACTGGTTAAGGGGTTTAAACCCTCTGTACTTGACTGTGTATTTTCATGTATACATTTATTTTTTATACAGACTATACCCCGGTTGGGCACCTACAAGTTTGGTTGTTTCTCAGTCCTGACGAAGCTGGCTTGACCAGCGAAACACGTAGACATCTGCAACGCAGACAACCACGCACACCGTGACGGCGGAAACCACCAACACCTTACTGAGGCCCTGCAGCTTTGTGGCCATGGTAGCAGTCACATGGATGGTGCACCGCAAGGTGACCTAGGAAGATCCTGTGCCCGCACAGAGATCCCGTTGGACATCATCCCTGCACACCCTGCATGAAGACCACGAGCTGGCACCCGGATTACAACACCCGGAACACAGCACGGAGCAGCCATAGAAGGATCGCACATGGACGCCGCGGAAGGGTGAGATCCACCCCCCTTCCGCCGCTCCCCTACATTGTGCCGCTCACACTGAGCCCCATCTGGGTCCACTCTGACTGCTCTTACACAGACCATACCCACTCAGTGTGCCTGCCCTTAGCCCACCGTTTGTTTAGGTCTTGCCATCATCGGGCGGCCACCGCACCTGGTCCACAGCCATTGTGCTATTCGTCCAGCCACTATCCATTGTGGCTTGCACCCCTTCTCCCCATACTTTGGGATGTGCACACTTAGGTCCAGGATTGCACTCCTCACCACTTCCCATCTCCTGTTCTCATGGCCCCTTTTGCTTCAGATGCCTCCTCATTTTGTCTCCTATACATATGCATATGTTATACCCATGCTCCCATATATTCACCTATTTAGGTCTCATATTGATACATAATCATGGTTCAGCCTATCTGTTTTTTAACACTTTTTTTATGACAACATTGTCTATGGTGGTGGTGTCACTGACCTATGCTTCAGATTGCTCCTGTATGCACTTTTGTACCTACAACATATTACCAATAAATGTGTATTTTCTTATTATTTGTGTCTCACTAATTCCTGACACATCACACCAGACTCCAGTGGCTCTCCTAATGGCCCTTACAGAGACAGTCTCCTCTGCTGCCTCTTTTGTCTTTTACATATGGTTTCTTTGCCATTGAGCCCCAAGTGCAAACTTCCCTGTGTGAGTAGGTGTGTTTGCTAAGGTGTGTTTTCTCCACAATACACCTTACATTTCTTTCCCCCTCGTTCTCTGTAGTTTTGTTTCTCAGGCTCTCTTTCGTCCTTCCCCTTGTACTTTGACGCAAGACATCTCTCTCCTTTGCTTTTTATCTTCCCCTGCTTGGTGAATTGTTTGGTCGACTATTGTTACTACAGCTGTCTACAGGTAGGTGTGGATATGGATGCCAAAGCAATGCTTAATGTATATAATTATAACCATGTTCAATACTTGTTGTTATAGTATACATTGGAATACTCAACATGTTATATATTGTAAATGAACTGCAAATGAAATATTGTTACATAGGATGACTTGTAATTATTTTTATTATTATTTTTGTGAATGGATGCTAATCACAACATATCCCAACAGGAGCCCCTGAGGAAGCTTTCGACGAAATGCGTAGTAATTCTGTTGGTATCGACACAAGCCTTGGAGTTGGCCCTTCATTTATATATACAGGACTGTTTTTGTTTTTCTATTTATCGACAGTTGATGTATAGGCCAACTCACAATGATGGTTCTTGTGATACTTTGGTTCACATACGGGGGGCTATATGGTGATAAAGCAATTATATGTCTTTTAGATAAGTCTAGTCTGTTTTATATTTTTCTACAATAAAATGTCATAATTTTTAAATTTACGCTCGAGCATTCCTTTATTCAGCCTGGGTACCTACAAAGTCCAGCATCAATTTTCTTCTTGTTTTTTCTCTTTCATAATTTTTAGATGTGCGATTCACATACCATAATATCTCTTGTTTTACAAATTCAATATAATACTGGATTTTTGGTAAAATATAAAAGATGATGTTACACCAAGTAAATAGATACCAAATGTGTCATGCTTTAAAATTGCGCGCACCCGTAGTAGGGTGACAAACTATGGTACGTTAAATTATCCATAGGCAACGCTTTAATAGCCTTTACAGGTTACGACTTTACACAGGAGGTCTGGTGCTAGAATTATTGCTCTTGATCTAATGTTTGTGGTGATCAACAACAGGGATGAACAACATCCCTTGTGATAACACTGACAGGTACTGATAGCAGTGACAGATACCCTTTGCTGAGAGATTTTTGGTTTATTGGACCCCAGATCTCTCCTCTGCCCTTAAAAACATCAGATCAAACTAAAATCCGTTTGATCGGGTGCTTTTACAAGCCAGTAATGGCCTGTTGGCAGAACCAAAAGTGACAAAATACTCGTTGCTTCTGGTTTCTTAGACCAGCCTTTTTCAATCAGGGTGCCCAGGTACCCTTGAGGTTCCTTCGGGGGCTTCCGTGGCAAAATTGCCTAAAAATTGCCCAGAAACTTATAAAGGCCAGCAGGTGGATCAAGCCTGCCTATTAGTTACACAAAGCCACAGGTTTTTATTGTGCACCATTTCAACCTTCCAGCCACCAGCATCCTAACAACCAGTGATGTCATCAGTGTTGATAAGAAGGGTGTTAATCGCCTGCACAGCATCCTTGTTTGCCCCTCTCCATCAACATTGGGGTCACATTAGCTGAGTAATGGAGAGAAACTAAGGAAGAGGGAAACACTAGAATACTAGTCGGTACTAGCGTGCAAAAGTGTATTTGCTTTGTAAGAATAAATCAATGTTGATTGTCCTACATGTGTCCATGCTGCTGCATTAAGTAAAACTCTCAGAATATTTTTTTTACATTTTAGAATGGAGTACCTTGAGACTGCCTATAATTTTAAAGGGTGCCTTAGCTGAAAAAAGGTTGATAAAGACTGTCTTAGACCATAGAGATGACCGGGGACGTTCCAGGGATGGGAGAGTCCGAGAATACGGCGGGGGGAGGGGCCACCTGTAAAAGCAATCCAGCGGCTAATTAGCTACTAGGATCACTTTTACCGCAAAGAGCATTGCCGGCTGAAAAAAAAAACATACTGATATAATGCTTGCAGCTGCAGGCATCCTCTCAGTATAACCACTTCAATCTGCCAACGTATATGCACATTAGCCGGTCTTAACCACTTGCCGACCACACAAAAGCCAAATGATGGCTACAGCGTTCCTCCCCAAACCCCACCCTGCGGTGTGCATTGGTCATGCTCTGTGATCCTTCGGACACAACTGATCACATATCGGGTTAAAGGGCCAATCATAGCGGCCCTTTACCATGTGATCAGCTGTGACCAATCAGCTGGTCCCATGTAAACAAACACCAGTTATTAACATTTCCTTTCCTCAGCGGTGTCACTGTGTAATCAGCTTGCCTGTGACAGCACACATTTACATTGATAATCAGGGCCCTGATCATCAGTGCCTTGATTATCAGTGCAGCCCCATCAGTGCCCACCAGTGCAGTATATCAATGCCACCTCATCAGTGTCCATCAGTGCAGCCTCATCCGTGAAGAAGAAAATGTTCTTATTTGTAAACTTTTATAATAGAAACGAAGAAAACGTTTTATTTTTCTAATTTTTGGTCTTTTTTGTTTTTTTTAGCAAAAAAAAAAAATGTGGTGATTAAATACCACCAAAGAAAGCTCTGTCTAAAAAAAACAAAAAAACAATAAAAATTTCATATAGGTACAGTGTTGCATGACTATGCAATTGTTATGCAAAGTGTTACAGCGCTGAAAGCTGAAAATTGCCCACCAGTAGGCAGGTGGGTAAAGTACAAGGCTTTAACCTTTGCTACAAAACAAAGAAAAGCCTATAAAACCAGTAAGCAAACTGCTTATGGTGATAATCTGGAACTTTATAATATATACATAGAAACATCCCAAAATATTGAAGTAGACAAAGAAAATGTGATGGCAAACTACCTTAAACAAGGGTATGGTAAAATGGGCATGGATGGGCAATGAAGAATAAATCCATTCCACTTTAAGACTAAATGGGCATGAATTCCTTCAGATACGCTCCAAGAATTTGTGGAAAACCTTACCAGAAGAGTGCAGACATTATTTCTGTAAGGAAGGGGTGGGATGTGCAATATTTATGCCCATGGCTTTGGAGTGAAGTGTCAAACAATTTCATATAGGTATGATAGTCGGGTATCCACAAACCTTTGGCCATATAGTGTATAAAATTGGCACCAACAATAGGTGTCTTAAAGTGACCAATTACATCAAAACCTGCCTGGAAATTTTCATTCTAATTTGAGACAGATTAAACATACTGTAGAGGGAGAGGAAGTTGCACAGGCTTCAGAAAACAAGTCTACCCGCTAGGGTTGCCACATCATCCCTTTAATCCAGGACACACATTAATTACACAGGTTTTGTGGCTGATAAAGTTGGTAATTAAACAAACTTGGCGCCTTATCTGAATTCGATTAGTCTCAGTACCTGTGTAATTCATATGTGTTCTGGATTAAAGCGGTTGTCTACTGAAATTTTTTTTTTTTTTAAATAAAAACCTGCAAGATAATAGCATAATGAGCTAGTATGCACCGCATACTAGCTCATTATGAAATACTAAAAATAGTAATGTAGGACTGGCGCTGTCTATATATATGTAAAGGCAAATATAAATATTGATAAAGTATGGGGGAAAAGCCCTAAAACAAGTAGCATAAAAAGGTGTCACTCAGTTGATAAAAAATAAATGAAGAATGTCCGTAAAAATCGGTACATGTCCGTAAAAATCGGTAAATGTCCGTAAATAACCATAAATCAATTATCTAAAATCATATAAAAATGGTACAAATCGAGAAGATGTAAAAAATATATATATAGCCAGGAGAGATATAAATTAGAAAGTCAATCAGTTGATAAATGAAAATATCCCCAAAAATCAGTGAATGTCCGTAAATGTCCGTAAATAAATCAATTATCTAAAATCATTATAAAATTGATCCAACTGTAGAAGATGTTACGATGTGAACTCGTATATGGGGTATGTACTTAAAAAATAATAATAATAAATAAATATGACTGCATGCACTGCAATAATAATGATATAAGC
>BLSH010321410.1:167037-197718 GCA_018402905.1 Glandirana rugosa | reverse complement strand
GACATGGCCATGCCGCTAAGTGCATTGTCTCGACGGAATGGCGTCACATTGACGCCGACTGCCAGTCTTTCACCAATTTCTTTGTGACGGTACTTCCTATTATGCTTAACGGTAATGCCTGAACAGAAATTCCGAACCAAGTGTGTCCACGCTACGCCCTTGGTGATACTAAGGACACGTCCAACGGCGTAACGTAGACTGACTTTAGCGTAGCGTAAGCCGGTTTTACCACGTCCTTGGAAGAAAACAAGTGTGACCTTAGCCTAACGTACCCACAAGTCTTGGTCGTATTATCCTTCATGGCAGTGTTTCTTTAACCACTTTCTGACCGTCAGCCGCAGTTACACTGCGGTAAGGCAGCTCTGTTACGTGAATCGCCGTACCGGTACAGTGCTCCGTGTAATAGATATAGCAGGCACGCAGCCCTGGAGCTGGCGCATGTGGCTGACGGCTGCAATGTCCGCCAGCCACCCGCAATCACTCCACAGAGAGCCAGAACGGGGATCTGCCAATGTAAACAAGGCAGATCCCCATTCTGACAGGGGAGTTCAGAGTGATCGTCTGTTCCTAGTGATCAGGAACAGCAATATCTCTCTTCTCCCAGTCAGCCAGGCCCCCATAAGTTATTAAAGCACCTCCCTAGGAACACTTAACCCTTTGATCACCTCTGGTGTTAACCCCTTCCCTGCCAGTGTCATTTATACAGTATTCAGTGCATTTTTATAGCACTAATCACTGTATAAATATCACTGGTCCCAAAAAAGTGTCCGATCTGTCCACCGCAATGTCACAGTCCCGCTAAAAATCGCACATCACCGCCATTACTAGTAGAAAAAAAAATAATAATAAAAATCAGATGACCAGTAAACATAGTAAACAAAACTTGACCCAGGCCGGAGATTCTAACCGTTTATGGGCAAGCTGAATGTACCAAGTTGATCGATCGATCAACATGGGTACAACCAGCCTGCCGGACTCTTGCGATTATCAATAGTGGCTATTATAGCCACTGGCAATAATCACTGTCTTCTATTGGCGGGGATGGCTTCTCCCCACCCCCCCACCAGGAGAATTGCTGATTCTCCTGTCAACACTGCCTGTGTTGATGGGGAATCATGCAGATTTCTTTCCTGCAACCCATGGTTGCAGGAAAGAAATTTGCACCATGTATGGCCTGCCTTAGTGGAAGATTGACAAAAATAATGTAATGTATCTTCTAGGTCCGCAATGGCAAATATAAGCCAGAGCTTCTGTGTCCAGACCTCCTTGCACACTGCATCAAGAATTGCAAGGCCAAGGGTCACAACGTTGCTCCAGTCCAGAGGCTGTCTTTGGGGGATTGAGAGGGGCTCTCCTATTTGTCCACACATGTTACAATCAGATTGTGCAATCTCCTATAGGGTCTCTTCGTGTTATTTTTTTTTCATTTATTTTTATTATTTATTACAGGCACTTATATAGCGCCATCAATTCACACAGTGCTTTACATATATAGTTTATTATACATTCACATCAGTCCCTGCCCCCAAGGAGCTTACAATTTAAGGTTCCTAACTCACATTCATACATACACACATAGCTCCCAACTGTCCCTGATTTCGAGGGACTGTCCCTGATTTGGAACAAAGTCTCTCTGTCCCTCTCTCCTCCTCATTTGTCCCTCATTTTGGTCAGATCTATATAGTTGTATATAAAATAAACTTTTTATCTTTCAAAAAGTGTTTCCCAGTAATAAGCCTTTAATCCAATTTCTAAATTGCGACATTTGTAAGTTCCAAAAACCAGTATAAATAGAAATGGTAAAAAAAAGCATTTGTGGGTTTAACAAATTCTTTTTTTGTATAATTCTCTTTTAAGGGGGCATGGCAGGGGTGTGTCATATGCCTACATACTTTTGCTAATAGGTGTCCCTTGTTCCCATCTCAAAAAGTTGGGAGGTATGTACATATACTAGGGCCAATTTAGACAGGAGCCAATTAACCTACCAGCATGTCTTTGGAGTGCAATTATCAGCGTTTTTCTGTGTATCTGTGTGCCATGTTCACACCAGAATGAGGTGTTTTTCTCTGTTCTAGAGCTGTGAGATATTATGCAATATGTTTGCATAATATCACACCTCTCTGGATGACCATGCATATCAAAGAGCTGATGTGCAGTGACATAAATAAGGTGAAAAAAAAAAAAAAGCGATCAAAAGCACATCACACTGCCTCCTGTTGCATGGCTCTGGAGCCAGAATGGACAGTTGCCCACACACTAAATTGCAGCGGTTTAGTGTGCAGGCTAGTGTGGATGGGTCCTTAAATTCAGCGGTGTAGTGTGAGGACCTACAGATAGATAGATAGGCCCTCGCCAGTGGCGGCCTGTCCATAGGGGCCGCAGGGGCGCCGCCCTCCTAATCCATGTGCCCGGCCCCCAATCTACATGCAGGGCGCCGGACGCATGGATTCCAATGGGTTTTTTTTTTCAGAAGCACATGATTAGAGCCTGAGATGTAATTGGCTTCAAAAAAGCCCACCCAGTTGTGTGACAATATATGCTGTTGTCTTCCTGACCCTCCTCCCGGCCAATCAGGAAGCGGGTCCTGAGACCCGTCACCCGATTGGCCGAGAGGAGAAGTAATCCTATTGGCCATCTAGGAGGAGGAGGAGGGAGGAGACACATGGCGGAAGCTGCTGTGATGCAGAGGAGAAGTAGATGCAGGGGAAGCCCCCGCCCAGAGGAAGCGATGCCCGCAACCTAGATGGGGTAAGTGCGGGGCTGATGACCAACCGGTGGGGGGGGTCACCCGATCGATGGGGGGGCTGTGGGTGCATTATCGCCCCCTCCAAAAAATATACCACCAGCTGCCACTGGCCCTCACACTATTTTTGAGTAAGTTTAATGTAGATTGTACAATAACAACACAAATGTCCAGGCACATAAACCACTGCCCAACTGGGGGAAATACAGTCTGCATGAATGTCACTGCTATCCCAAACGCATAAACCAATGAGGTCAGGAGAAGTTTGGGAAGAAGCGCTGTACCATGGCAGAGTCATAACACCAATCTTAGATGAGTAAAAGCATGTCTGTTTATTAAACAATGCAAGGCATAACGTTGACAGGGAACATCCAATAAAAAGTGTTGCCAACCCAAGTAAATTACCTGGTGGATGTATTTCACTTTAACCCAACCTTTATTAATATTACTATGTTTCATGCATTTTTGACCATAGTTTTGAGACATAAGCCTGACATGAGCTCTTACCCACCCCCTTCTAACCCCTCCCCTTTTATATAAGCTACCTCTGTATCCCTGCCAGTAGCGCTTTATGACCTGAAGAAGGGGTCATGTTCCGAAACATGTCTTGGCTGCTGGGTTGTGTTCATGGTTTATGCTCCTTTGGCTTCAGTGTGCCTCGGATCATCCACCAATCTCAGCGCAGCTCATAGCTAGCAGTTTGCTATCCACTACTTCCGCCAGCTTGTGATGCCAGGTGCGGCTTCCTCTGTGGAGCGGCTGTCACTCCCAGGGGCCCAGGCCACTTCCATCCACCCTGGTGTCCACAGTTGGCTCTTTCACTGCCTGCAGGGACTCCAGCTTGGTCCCCCTGATCCATCAAGCCGTACCACAACTCCCTCTGGAGTCCTGCTGTGAGCATCGCATTTGACAGCCCAGCTAATGCCAGTGACTGGCGTGACGAAGGAACCAAACAGTTATTCCGAAACGCGCCCCACCACATCAATTCCGGTTTGCGGCCATGCTGGTTGTTGGTCTCTTCCCGATGACATCACTTCCGGGACTCGCTTTCCACGCTAATCCTGCAGATCGGACCACCCCTAAGACCTCCACCACTGGGACCATCTTGATGCCAAACCACCATCCTCACACAGTACCACGATGAGCTTTCTTTCATCTGATGTCTTGTAAGTGTTTTTAACCCTTTGGACTATTAAATTCTTTTTAATGCTGCACTTAGAGGTGCCTCTTTTTGTTTTGTTTTGCTCACATGACTGCCCGCTGGTCTCCTACTCTCCTCTCCTCGTCCCGGCTGACATCAACTGCAGCTTATTTTTATAAATCACATACACTGGGGAGCTTAATGTTATCTAACACTTTAAACTATAGAAGGAAAAAAATAGTCTAAACAACCACTTTAAGTTGCAAAAGCAGCGGATGGGGGGTGTACATTCATTAAAATGAATCCCTGGTAATGGGGCTATGCCATAAACACCTTGAAACTGCATTCAATAAAACAAAAATAAAACAGGCGGTGAGGAGGCAACATATCACCTCCTCAACACCTTTCAAACACCTGTAAAAAACAGTCCAACTGCCGATAGCTTTTCAGAACATTCTTTGCTCACCTTTGGAATAGTGTATCCATTCAGCTGCACATCTTTAATGGGTGAGTGATTGACTCCTAGTGGCACCACTGAGGCAAAACGCTGGACTTCCTGTAGAACAGCCTGTGTGTACGGCATCTTTAATCTGTCCTCAAAGTCAAGATGGTCTCTGTCTCCTCGAATTGTATCTATTTCTTCCCGACATTTCTCTGTAAAGAGAAGGCAGGTTATACTACACAATATACAGTTCTCATTCACCCTATCAATTTTTTTTATACAACAAGATTTACTTGCTAAAAAACAAAAATGTTTAGGTTCTTCAGGTATAAATACATGCTGAAAGTATCACAAAATTCATTTTTTCCTCATCTTGGATAGATGTAGTGAATGGTTACAACCCCTGACAGTTTTCGTTTTTCATATTCTGTGTCCTATTTAAAGGAGTTCTTTGGTGACAGCGTACACTTTCATTTCAAAACATCAGTATTGTAATAATAGAAACAATAGTTTTATTTGACAATACAATACTTGAAATCTCATTTCATGTTGTGAGTTCTACCTGTCTGTTGGCCATCTCTTTCTGACAATTCCTTGATTCGCTGCATGTATTGCAGCTTCTCTTCTGCTGTTTACTTTCAATTTCTAAGGACTACATATCCCATGGTATCTTGCTGCCTGCAAGCACTGATCCCTGCACTGACTCTGCCCCCTGAAACTCCAACCCCCCCTAATGTATTAAGGTAAGTATATCTCAAATATAGGGAGCAAAAGCAAAAAAAGCTATACAGAGTAGAGGTGTGACTGTTTCATTCACATAAAAGCAGGTCTTTATTATATGAGCAGTAAAAATCCCACAATAACAAACATTTATCACAAGACATTTAAAATGAATTTCCAGCTAAACTGCTCCTGTTCCTGGATATATGTATCACCTTATAATTCCATAAACCTGTAACAACTACTAGCATATATGGTTTGTAATATATCATATATGTATGTATGGACTGGATGGCCACCCTATTTGTATTTGAAAAACATTTAATAAAGATTAAGGAAACGACCCTCATGTGCTTTATAATAAAAAAAAATCATGGTATTTGCTAAATAAAAGTGATGAAAAAGGAGTGATAAAACAATGTGTAATCCATCTCCATAATATACTGCTTATTCACAGAGATGGTTACTCATACACAAAGGCATGTGTCATGTTATTAATCAATATGTAAATGCATCCATCCGGAACAATTTCCTTTTCAGCAATATAAATCCATTTGGGAAAAAAAGCTCTCAGAGCCAAACAGTCTATTTCAGGTGTTAATCAAGCAAGAGTGTTGATGCAAGCAGTTTTAATCAAAGCACATGGTACTTATCCAACAAGTGTCCTCATCCATAGTTTGTTCATATTGGGTGGAGCCTCAGATGCCAAGAGCCCTCAGTGCCACAGGAGCAGGTAGCTGGAAAGGGATAGTGACCCTGTACACGGCTTTTCCTGTTTACACTGTGATCAGTTGTGATTGGACACAGCTGATCACGCGGTAAAGAGCCTACCTCATAGGCTCTTTACCAGGATCGGAGATGCGTTGTGTCAGACTGACACACCCCACCACCGATCACCGTGCTGTGCGCCCCCGTCGGCATGCGATCGCGGCTTATGATGCCCAGTCAAGATAACAGAACCACTTTCCTGCCGTCATTTTGCTATATGGCCGGCAGGAAGTGATTAAGGACCGGAAGGATTTCCCATGTTAGGACCAGAGCACTTTTTGCGATTCGGCACTGCGTCGCTTTAACTTATGATTGAGCAGTCGTGCGACATTGTACCCAAACAAAATTTGCGTCCTTTTTCCCCACAAATAGATCTTTCTTTTGACGGTATTTGGCCACCTCTGCGTCATTTCTGATCACCGCTATAAACAAAAAAAGAGCGACAATTTTGCAAAAAAACCCCACTATTTCTTACCTTTTGTTAAAATACAAATCCAAAAAAATTAAAAATAAAAAAACAAATGTATTCATCGGTTTTGGCCGATTTATATTCCTCCTCATATTTTTGGGAAAAAAAATTGCAATCGGCATTCATTGATTGGTTTGTGCAATAGTGGGCACGTTTACAAACCATGAGAATTAATTTCTGGCGTTTTTACATTTTTTTTTATTTTACTAGTAATGGCGGCAATCTGCAATTTCTATCAGGACTGCAATATTGGGGCGGACATTTTTGACAGTTTTTTGGGACCAATGACATTTATACAGCGATCAGAAATTTAAATATCCACTGATTATTGTGTAAATGTCATTAGCAGTGAAGGGGTTAACACTAAGGGGACAGTGAAGGGGTTAACTCTGTTCCCTGGGTGTGTTATAACTGAGGGGGCTGGGCTGGCAAGGGCACCAGAGATCTAACTGATCCCGAGTACAGGGATCAGTAGATCTCTGACATGCCGCCTGTCAGAACGGGGAACCACCATGTTTACAATGGCAGTTCCCCGCTCTGGCTCTGTAACAGGGCATCGCGAGTCGCCGACGGACATCGAGTTCGCCTGACCCCAGTCCCGATCAGGGAGCGTGCGGCGGGCATGTGTGCGTGCCGGCGGTGGCACGCATTCGCCCCCAACTGCCGTGTATGAAAGTGACGATTATAAGCGGTAGGAAACAGACACAAAAGATACACTCAGCATCTTTCCAAATAACTGTTCTTCTTTATTGTGACACAATTGAAGGTTTTTATACACATGAATACTTCGGTGTGACATTAATATTACAATTATACTTGTATGGTAACAAGGGGCGTAACATAGGCAGGCTAATTCTAATCAGGACTCGAAAGAATGCAAACATGTAATGAAAACATTATTAGTGCCATGTGCACATTGAATGCAGTGTGCAACACATACAAAATAGAATACAATTATATACAGAACTTACAGATTACCTTCACAATCTCCCCTCTTTTGATCACTAACCATACCTGCTATCACCTTTAACCTGGAACCTCCACACGCTTGGGTGGGGGTAGTCCTGGCCAAAGATGCAAAACTCCATTGTGGAGAATATAATATATAATAGCTGAGCAGCTTTTTCATTACAAAATTACTTTTCATTGTGAAAAACAAATGATTGGTAAGACATATTTACAGAGTATTGGCTGTACACTCCTATGGCCAGAATGGCCTCCTAGCTTAATTGTTGGCATGCTGACTTATCAGCATATGTAAACACAGACAATTCTACATAAAATGGAAGACATACAAAAGGCAAATATGACTTCAACATGGCTGAACGACTTTTCAAATCCCATTAAATATATCTATATTTATATCCCTTACAATTAAAGCATTTGAATATATAGTACCCTAGACTGTCATTCCAAGAGGGAAACAAATCAAAAACAGCGATTCTTTAATTTAGTCATTTTTGCAATGTCTGGTGTGGATCCAGGTGACTTTTGCAAAACTGTACATGAATAAACGTTGTATTGAGCCTCCAAACATTTCCTTATATACAGTATCTCACAAAAATGTGTACACCCCTCATTATTTTGTAAATATTTTATTACATCTTTTCATGTGACAACGCTGAGGTAATGACACTTTGCTACAATGTAAATTAGTGAGTGTACAGCTCGTATAACAGTGTAAATTTGCTGTCCCCTCAAAGTAACTCAACATACAGATATTAATCTCTAAACCACTGGCAACAAAAGTGAGTACACCCTTAAGTGAAAATGTCCCAATTGGGCCCAAAATGTCAATATTTTGTGTGGCCTCCAATATTTTCCAGCACTACCTTAACCCTCTTGGGCATGGAGTTCCCCAGAGCTTCACAGGTTGCTACTAGAGTCCTCTTCCGCTCCTCCATGATGACATCACGGAGCTGGTGGATGTTAGAGACCTTGCGCTCTTCTACCTTCCATTTGAAGATGTGCACAGATGCTCAATAGGGTTTAGGTCCGGAGACATGCTTGGCCAGTCCATCAAGTTTACCCTCAGCTTCTTTAGCAAGACAGTGGTCGTCTTGGAGGTGTGTTTGGGGTTGTTATCATGTTGAAATACTGCCCTGTGGCCCAGTCTCCAAAGGCTGGGGATCATGCTCTGCTTCAGTATGTCACAGTACATATTGGCATTCATGGTTCCCTCAATTAACTATAGCTCCCTAGTGCCGGCAGCACTTACACAGCCCCAGACCATGACACTCCCACCACCATGCTTGACTGTAGGCAAGACACACTTGTCTTTGTACTCTTCACCTGGTTGCTGCCACACACGCTTGATACCATCTGAACCAAATAACTTTATCTTGGTCTCATAAGACCACAGGACATGGCTCCAGTAATCCATGTCCTTAGTCTGCTTGTCTTCAGCAAACTGTATGTGGGCTTTCTTGTGCATCATCTTTAGAAGAGGCTTCCTTCTGGGATGACAGCGATGCAGACCAATTTGATGCAGTGTGCAGCATATGGTCTGAGCACTGACAGGCTGACCCCCCCACCCCTTCAACCTCTCCAACAATGCTGGCAGCACTCATATGTCTATTTCCCAAAGACAACCTCTGGATATGAAGCTGAGCACGTGCACTCAACTTCTTTGGTCAACCATGGCAAGGCCTGTTCTGAGTGGAACCTGTCCTGTTAAACCGCTGTATGGTCTTAGCCACCATGCTGCAGCTCAGTTTCAGGGTCTTGAAAATCTTCTTATAGCATAGGCCATCTTTATGTAGATCAACAATTCTTTTTTTCAGATCCTCAGAGTTTTAGATAGAAAGATATAATAAAATATTTACATATTTACAAAAATGTGAGGGGTGTACACACTTTTGTGATATACTGTATAAATGCCAACATACCTAATGAGGTGAAAAAACACATTTAGGAGTCGGGAGAATAGGTGATTGGAGTAGGCACCTCTGCATTCCTAAATGTGTTTTTTCACCTCATTAGGTATGTTGGCACAACAATTGGCTATTGCCTTATTTATGATAATTTACCTATGTACCTAATTATTAGGTCTTGTGTTTGCTTATTTATATGATTCAAATGTACTGTGTTGTTAATATTATTTTGTTTATTTCCTGTTGTAGTAGTCTTGACTTTGGTACAGTCCCCACCAGTCTCCTGAAGAATCCCATGTGGGCGAAACATGTTGAGCAGGGACACCAGAGCATACAAATGAGTGATTGTACGCTTTTATCATTTTAACATGTAAATAAAATTAGTATATTTTATGAAATTGTCTTTATATGTGTATCATTGGCACCTTTAAAGTCCAGGAACAGCTAAGTCTGTTTCCATTTTTCCAAACTCAATATATATTTAATATGGATGTGGTGCCCTTTTGGCTCCACACCAGCCTTGAATACTCTTTTGTTTGAACATATATTAATTTGTCAAAAACCTTAAAAGATCAGCAACAGTCTCTGTGATTCAAGTGGAGGCCTTCAGCTGCTGGACAAAAATAAGCAAGTGAGCAACACACTCCCAAACCAAATCTCATAGGAAGAGAGTCCAATATCCCCTTTGGGGCTTAATAAAATATAAGAAAACATTCAGGCAATAGTTTTCTAGTTTCTTACTCTACTTTTCCCACTACATTGTAGACGGTAGGGGGTGTAAAAATAAAACCTCAAAACCTCTAGTAAGGACTCTCCTATAAAAATGATTTCCTCTGTTACTCTCTGTAGATTCTGGCACTCTGTACTTATAAACTACTTCTGATAACACTTTTTACTGTGGCCTTTGCAGTAGCATTTGCCACTGGACATTCAGAAAACATGTCCATACAGACAAATGCATACTCGTAAGATCCTGACTTGGACATCTGGATATATCTCTTTTTGTAATCTCTGGAAGGGATGTTCAGCTTTTGGTAACACCTTTGGTAACAGGTAAAACAAGAAGTGGATGTTATAAACAACTGTGGTAAACCCTGGCTCTATCCCACATTCATTAACTAAGCCAGCAATAACTGTTTGTGATTGATGACACAGTCCATGTGTCAAGCTGGAGGGAAAAGAGTGGCTGGCAGACATAAAAGATCACCTTTTCCAAAGTCCTGTTTCATAAGAAGTTGCCCCCTGTGGACCACTTGTTCTTCTCGTTCTGGGGTCCTTAAAGTTGAATTCTTAATCCCAGCTGTACTGGGCCAGAACTAGGGTGGAATCTGTGAGTTGCACAGACCCAGCAAGTGTCCAGGGCTGTAATGCAGCATCCTTAGCTGCCTGGTCTGCTTCCATGTGTGAGTTTTAATATTAGTATGGCTACCTCAACAAGAAGCTGGTAGGCTGAAGACAACCAATCAATTAACTTAGCATGCTTGATTGGTTTACCTGCTGAAGTAAAAACAACTTCTAGCCCTTTTAATGGAACCAAAAGCTCTCTAAATTCCCTATATAAATATATACTCTTTTGATAGCTCACAGGCTTTGATAAAGCGTGGAGCTCTGCTTGTTGAGCTGGGAAAGAAGGATCTAAGGAATCTGAATACAGAGCGTCCTTCTGGGTGATAAACTGCATACCCCGTATGGGCATTGCCATCCTCAGTATAAAACCGGCATCAAATCTACAAAAAATCAAATATCTGGGCCTTCAGTGAGTGTGTCCTGCACTGCGCTCACAGCAGCTGATTCCTACATCATCAATTTAACACGTGGTTTTCTTTGTCTCCAGCCTCCTCCAATAGAGGCAAATAAAGTGGCTGGATTCAAATGTACGCATTGTTCATTGTTAGATTTGTACATAGACAACAATACAAATTCATATTTTGAACCTTTCATTAGATAAATGTTTAGCTAGCTGTTTGCAATATTTGTTTCACAGAATGTGGGACCGTTGAAATTTAAATATTTGACCAAAATAATGTCTGTATCTTTGTCTGTAAACTTCATGTAGCAGCACTTTGCTACTACTACTCTGATATATTGGGGTGAACCCTTCATTACTGGGTCCAACTTGCATAAATATATTACAATGGCTTGTTTTCATATCATGCTGTTTGTGTAAGAACTCCAGTTTCATATTTCAAAAAGACAAGTTTTTCCTGGCAAAAGAATAATTTCTCATTGCTTGCTCTGTTATTAGTTTTAGCAAAATAACCTAGTCCTTAGTTTCCATCTTACATAATTTTCCTGATGTCATAACATAATAAATGATAACAATACCCTGCATTCATGCAGAGATGTCTATAAATCTAAAGTATTCATCTGCTTATAACACAGCACTTACAAGGGAAAAGGGGCACATCATTTCACAATCCACACATTCTGCTTTGGATTTCAAAAATAATTAAAAACAAAAGAACCAGCAATCTGTATATGACAGAACAGAAAGCCCTCGGCCGGATCAAAAACAGCTGGCTGCAGGTGGCATCTATCCTAACAGGGTGTGTGGACTTGATGTGATGGGTCTGTTATATTTTAATTTTATTAATTATTCTCGCATAATGGACCACACATCAAGTTATTACCAGACCTTTAGATTTCATTTTTGTAGAAAAACTTCTTATGTATCCCATCCACCTTGGCTTAGTTAAATATTATGGCAGCTGTATTCCAATTAACAACCTCATCTTAATCTTTTTTTCTCTCAATAAGGGATTATTGTATAAATGTAAAATTACAAAATTGTTATCTTAATCTAAACTAACCCCATATTACAAATTACCCCCATAACCTGGATTTAATTTCCAACCAAAGGTTGTCTAAACCAATTGCAATATACCTATATTATTAATACAATTATTAAACTCATATCAGAAATTAATACTCAAGTGATAATCTCAATATCACACTAATTCGAATATATATCCACAGGCATATTTCCTTAAAGGAGGACGTTTTACTGAATTCCCCTTTTTTTTAAATGCACTGTTTCCACTATCAAAGTATATAATACTATGTTGGAAACCAGTTTCAAAGTAATTGTGATCGCATTGTTTATCATTAGATTAACTCTGCAAATTTTGTTATTAATGTTTTGTCTAAAAAACAGAAATTAGCATGGGTGTCCTTCCAGCTTATCAAAGCCCCACAGACTCATGTCTCATCCAGCACATTCTTTCATGAGAAAGAGAAAAGGGGGGGGCACAGCTGCACAGGGTACTCATAATGTGGGACTAAAGGTTCCAGCATTCACACACATACACAATTATCTCTCTAAAATCACTTACATGTTTCCCATTTGTACACAACACATGAATATCATTCTATCACTTTCTTTTAACTCTCTTTAATATTTCCCTGCCTAAATTGAGTTTTACCTCCCTAAATTCTGCTTTCCTTATTTTATTCTGATATCCCTTGCATCCCATGTACTGTAATCCCATACTTCACATACTGTAGCTTCTATGATCAGACGGGCAGCCATAGTGCTCATCCCATCTTCCCTCTCTGACAACATATACAGTATTCTGTTTTGACTTTCATTTGTCTGTTTTAGAATTTACTAGTTGTAGTGCCTGACCCTAAATTTATCCCACAACTCAACATCACAATGTCCCTTTCTGTCTAGTGTTAATTGCCTGTCACCCTTCATCCATACTGCTCACATAGATAGCTGTTCCTCTAGCTGTTTAAATCTGCATTAATTCTTAGTCCTTTGGTAACCCAGTTACCCATCGTAGATCACTGTCCACTCTAACCATTTATCTAGGGGCTTAGTATAGGCATGAACCACAACTTCGGTTCATATATTTTATAGCGCTCCTCTTGCGTTGGGCATTTTTGAGGGTCTCTTACCCTTCTTTCCCTTACTTAATTGAATGCCCGTTACTGGCAAATCATCTCTCTTCTCCACTTGTGCCTATACCCTCTTGCCTCTAAACTACTTTATCTAGCAGATGTGTAATTCATATAACCTGTGAACAGCGCTATTTTTCCCTTATCTATAACACTCCGATGGACAGTAGACAGGGACAACGTAACATATAACCACCAATCAATACAGTTCGATTAAGGGGAGTAAATAGGTGAACAAACCAAAAAGAGTTGTCCCTGTGAGATCACAGAGGTCATAGTGGTTATTTACTGAAAAACGGGCAATAAAGACTGTGTTAAATGAAACAAACGTAGTGTTAAACTTTGTTGCACGCAAGTTAAGCAACACAATGGTTGCTGAATATTATAAAGGCGTTACTCCACAGCTCATAGGATGTCCTAGGGCACCAGTATGGCCATGTGGCAGATCAACATGCATGGACATACACACATAGAGACAACAAACAGTTTAAAAGAAGCGTCCGGATGCCTAAGGGAAATGCACAGGCAGGGCCGCAATGGCAAGGTCAAATTCCAAGACAAGCTTGGTAACAAAGGGTCTTGCCTGTGCTTGGCCCCCAGGGGTATTATCTGGAAGGTACTGATGGGTCACTAGGCCAGTATAGAGATGTAGTAATGCCTATGGTGCCTCTTGCTCAGTTAAGAGTTGCATGTCTGGTAATTCCATAAGAGAAAGTCACTGTTAAGGCCGGTGGATGGTTTTGATAAAGTGGGTGAAGATCAAAGCACGGGTAAGTGCAATAAAATCCTAGTGCAGGTATAGTGAAAAAGTCAGGAGAGTCATCCAAAATTAGTGAATAAGTCCAAGTTCAGACATCCTGCATTTCATGTGAGAGAAACTCCAGAGTCTAGGATAAGTTCAAAATCCATCTGCTAGGGGTACATGATGCTCACCTTGGTGTGGTGATCTTTGCTGTGCGCTGTATAGCTATGATGTAATAGGGGACCATTAACACTGAGAGTGGCATATAGCCCTGCTGGCCCCTGAAGTTATACCAGATGCAGCAAGATGTACATAGGAATTAGCATATGGGTGGCTTTGGTGTCAGGTAGGTATATCAATTTCGCGGCTGAAATAGAGGTGCTTGCCCTTTAATTTGGCTTTCCTCCTATAGGCAGGTGGATGTATCTGATGGCCACTATACAGTCTGTCGGGGTACCAATATCAAAGGCCAAGGCAATGATCCCGATCACACTGACCAATATCCTAGTAGCTATATGCACAGTCAAAGTAAAGATACAGTGATAATGTTACCACACCCTGGTTGTTCTTCGTATCGCATGTGGAGTTGATCCTTCTCTTCCACTGGCTGGCGGTGGCTGAGTAGATAATACCGAGGTGCTGGGAAGTTGGGATACGCAGTCCCGTTCATGCAATCTGGGCATACAGTGGCTCGTGCAATGCCAAGCTTCCGGAACAGCGTTTGCGTTCCAAGCCTCCGTTCCCTTCAGACCAACCAGTCTGGCAGGGCCTTCCGCTTGCGGCGTCACGTGAAGTTCATGACATCAACACGTTTAGCTAATTGGGTAGCGTAGCTTCATCTGGTCGTATTGATAGGGCGGTATCCTACCCTCCCTTATGAGTCATTCGTCTTTTCGAGTAAAATAGGTACACTTTGTCCCGAAAATACCTTACCGATCAAGGGAGTCTGATAACACAAATGTAAGCAAAAGGCTTAACTCAGCCGGCTGATTATCGGAAATTTCCAGATCGTCTCAAGCTCCTTGTTTTGGATTCTCAGGGTCAAATGTAAATCTCTCCTCCTGGCTCGCTCGCCATCTGATCTGACATTTTATAGATAGGCAACTCCTATCCTAATATTGATTAGTGGTTCCAAATTAATAATAACTACTGCAGTAAGGAACAGACACAAAAGATACACTCAGCATCTTTCCAAATAACTGTTCTGCTTTATTATGACGCAATTGAAGGTTTTTATGCACATGATTACGTATGTGTCACATGAATATTACAATTGCACTTGTATGGTAACAAGGGCAGGCTAATTCTAATCAGGACTCAAAAGAATGCAAACATGTAATGAAAACATTATTAGTGCCGTGTGCACAGTGAGTGCAGTGTGCAATAGGGAAGAAGTAAACACTAAACAAGGATCACCGCGTTCAGTGAAAATAATAAATGGACTTTGCTGGCACTTATGAAACTGATGGATTTAAAGTACAAAATATTTATTAAATCATTAAAAGACATGTCACAGCGTATCATCAAAGATAGTACAAAAGAATGTCACAAACATTTTAAAAGGGGGTTCATCATATATCAGAGAAATAGTGATTCCACATGGGTCAGGAATGATACAAATACCGGACCAAATAACATTGGTGGAAGTAAAAGAAAAGGTTGACGCGTTTCGCAATACTGTGCTTCTTCTGGACCTTATTTCTCTTCAAAATTCAGCATAACTACTTTGCTTGTGGTTCACAAAATTCCCCAATTGGGCTGTAGCATCAGGGGGGCAGGCACAGGGGACCAGAAGGCTATTCCAGCATCAAGATATCTGTCACAATAGACAAGGTTGTGTAGGCAAGCGGTGGCCAACCATGTATGTCAGATAGTATTGAGGTTCCGACAATGGCTATCAGGAGGCGTGCTAGACCACGTGGGGGATGGAGATATTGTATGTAACTTCACCAGGGATAAAATGATGGAACAAAGATGTATGGCGACTAGGAGGCTTCCTTAAGTACCTCCGGTCTTAGCCGTGCCAGGTCCCGAAGAGTGGTGCCCCGTATATCTGATGTTATGAGGTGCCTGACGCCATCAATGCCTTAAACGAAAATCCATTGCCGTGCGGTCGTATGCCCCGCCCGTCGATGAGTTTCATAAGTGCCGGCAAAGTCCATTTATTATTTTCACTGAACGCGGTGATCCATGTTTAGTGTTTACTTCTTCCCTGTCATTTAGGATGGTGGCACATTTTGGTATGTTATTTTCGCATTGCAGTGTGCAATACATACAAGATAGAATACAATTTTATACAGAACTTACAAATTTCCTTTACAATCTGTAAATAGTTAAACCTAATGGGCGAAATACTTCAGACCTCTCTAGGTTATCAAGGATAATCATGGAAGAAAGTGCTAGTGCATAGAAACTAGTCTAAATATCCTAATATAAATATTCATAAATAAATAAATTATCGATCAGAGATGTAGAGTTCATATACAAAAGATTGAAAATTCATGAAGGTGCAGAAATTCATAAAGGTGCAAAAAACATTAAAGTGCAAACGGTGCAAACATTGAAATAAAATTTGTTTGAAAAATTGTAAAAAATTTTGAAGAAAGGTTCGTGCAAATCTTGACAAGTTCAACATTTGTGACAGAGTTAACCACTAGAGATCCGCGCTATAGACAAGACGTCTACAGCGCGGATCTGAATCTCCGGACGTCCACCCCTTTACGCGCCCCCTGCACGCACTCACAGGCGGCGGGCGCGGCTGCCGCACGCTGCGTGGGCGTGCCCGCGGGTCGGGCAGACATCGCCTGCAAAGCTGTAGAAAGGGGAACCGCCAATGTAAACACGGCGGTTCCCCGTTCTGTGAGAGGGGGACAAGCAGATCTACTGATCCCTGTCACTGGGATCAGTTAGATCTGTTATGTCCCGGCCAGCCCTGCCCCCCCCCACAGTTAGAACACACCCAGGGAACATTGTTAACCCCTTCACTGCCCCCTGCAGGTTAACCCCTTCACTGCCAATGACATTTATACAGTAATCAGTGGACATTTAAATTTCTGATCGCTGTATAAATGTCATTGGTCCCAAAAATGTGTCAAAAATGTCCGACATGTCCCCCCCAATATCAAAACCCTGATAAAAATCGCAGATCGCCGCCATTACTAGTAAAAAAAAAAATAATAATAAAAACGCCATAAATCAATTCCCATAGTTTGTAGACGAGATAACTTTTGCGCAAACCAATCAATAAACGCCGATTGCGATTTTTTTTTACCAAAAATATGTAGAAGAATATAAATCGGCCAAACCCAATGAATAATTTATTTATTTCTTTTTTTTTTTTTTTTGGATATTTATTAGAGCAAAAAGTAAAAAATATTGTTCTTTTTTCAAAATTGTCACTCTTGGTTTTGTTTATAGTGCAAAAAATAAAGTGGTGATCAAATACCACCAAAAGAAAGCTCTATTTGTGGGGAAAAAAGGACATCAATTTTATTTGGGTACAACGTCGCACAACCGCGCAATTGTCATTCAAAATGCGACAGCGTTGAAGCCTGAAAATTGGTCTGGGCAGGAGGGGGGTTTAAGTGCCCAGTAAGGAAGTGGTTAATCCTTGTTATATATACACTTCCGTGATATCCTCCACCATAACAATGTGTTTATCAGAAAGTTGATATATTCAAGCCTGAATATATTAAAGGAATCCAGTTGTAAGGGGCACATCCTTTAGTGGATGATCCAGATGGGGACACTGTAAGGCCAAACCCCATTCAAGGGTAGCCAGGTGGATAATGAGCAGTGCCAAATGGGTTGGTCATCCCCCAAAATGTAGTCTCCGAGATGTTGTAATGCATGAAACAAAGAGCCTCACATAGCATAAAACCCTTTTAAAATTAAAATGTATTCAAAGTAGTGCACTTACATGTATGCAATGAAAACGAGCTCAAAGATACAAACAGCCGGCAAAGAGTGAAGCACAATGGTCTTGGTTTGGCAGTACCCGAAGCGTTTTGTCCTCTAAGACGTCATCTGGGGGTAGCACATGGTACTTATCCAACAAGTGTCCCCATCCATAGTTTGTTCATATTGGGTGGAACCTCAGATGCCAAGAGCCCTCAGTACCACAGGAGCAGGTAGCTGGAAATGGATAGTGACCCTGTACACAGCTTTTCCTGTTTACCCTGTGATCAGCTGTGATTGGACACAGCTGATCATGTGGTAAAGATCCTACATCATAGGCTGTCAGACTGACACACCACACCACCGATCGCCGCGCTGTGTGCCCACATGGGCATGCGATCGTGGCTTGTCCTGCTGGGCGTCATATGACGCCCAGTCAGGATAGCAGAACCACTTTCCAGCCGTCATTTTGCTCTGTGGCGGATGTGAAGTGGTTAAGGGGCGTGGCAGGGTGTGTGCCCTATGTCTACATTCTTTTGCTAATAGATGTCCCTCATTCCCATCTCAAAAAATTGGGAGGTATGGCTAAGTTGACCCGACATGTAGCGATTGGCAAAGCCTGCTGGAAGCTACTTATGCATGTCAATAGAGAAGCACGGCAAAGGCCCCACAACTGGGCAATGTACATGGTTGGGGTACAATTGTCAGTAAAAATAGGGTTAAAACAGGCAGTGAGGAAGTATGGCATTGCTTCCTCATTGCTTCCTCACTGCCTCTCACTGGCCTCTGGAGCGTGATCTGGAAGCTGATCGGGCTTCGTTGACAGGGGATATTTAGACGCAGGTCTAATTCTATCATTCATGCTACTAACAGACTACATAATTTGTCATTTTTGATTTGGCTCCATAGTTCCACTTTAACCACTTGAAGACCGGGCCTATTCTGACACTTAAAAAACAATAATACATACGCGATGCCAAAAGTGTGCTGTATAATAAGAAAATCCAGCTGCTGCAATCACCATAAATGAGCGTTCATCACAAACAACTGAATACAGTCCCCTGACTCCTCAGCTCTTTTTTTTCGCTCAGTTCTCAGTGCTCCATGAGCAAAGAGCTTGTGACTATCAATCAATGCCCCTCAACCCCCATGCTCACTGGAGTGCTGGGCTGTGGAGGGGGTGAAAGTAGCTGGCTCAGGCTCTCAGCAGCTCACTGAGAGGCTAAGCCTGGTGCCAGTCTGGGTGGATCCCAACCACAGGAATGCAGGATGAACTGCACTCCTATGATCCACAAGAGAAGTACAGCCAAACGAGCTTTGGCTGTACTTCTCCTTTAACTGCTTCCCACCCACCGTATTGTCAAATGATGGGCTGGTGGGAGCAACTTGTTCTGGGACGATGTCATATGATGTCTTCCCACTCTCGCTGCGCTTACATGCTCACGGGGGGCGCACAGCGAGGGGGTCGGTGGTGCACTCTGTTCGTAGCACACAGCACATCACCGATACTGGTAAAGAGCAGATGACGAGGGTCTTTACCCATGTGATCAGCTGTGTCCAATCACAGCTGATAACATGTAAACAAGGAAATGCCAGCTATTGGCATTCCTTTCCCCACGCTGACAGAGTGTGAGAAGGGACGATCAGCGACATTTCCTCACAGGTAAGATCTGCACAGGTAATTAGGGCACTAATTACCAGTGCCCTGATTATCAGTGCAGGTCCATCAGTGCCCAGCAATGGTGCCAATCAGTGTCCATCAATGACGCCAATCAGTGCCCATCAGTGCCTGCTCATCAGTGCTGCCAATCAATGCCCATAAGTGCCACCTATCAGTGTCCGTATGTGCCACTTATCAGTCCCCATCAGTGCTTCATATTAATGCCTCTTCATCAGTGCAGCCTAATCAGCGCACATCAGAGAACATCAAAGAAAAATGACTTATCTACACAATTTTATAACAGAAACTAAGAAAACTGTGTTTATTTAGCAGAAGATAAAAAACCCAGTGGTGATTAAATACCACCAAAAGAAAGCTCTATCTGTCTAAAACAAAATGACAAAAATTTGCAAGGCTGCGTAATTGTCACAGTGCTGAAAGCTGAAAATTGGCCTGGGTAGGAAGGGGGTAAACGTGCCCAGTAGGCAAGTGGTTAAAGAGAAGGAAGTTAGTGAAATATACATAACCTAAAGAGTGTCTTAAACATCTGTACCTTGAATATCTGGATACATCATCATGTACAGTAGAGTCCACTCCAGGCTGGAAGATGTTGTTTCTGTCCCGGCAACAAATAGATCTACCATACACGTAAACAGATTTTCTTCATCAAAAGATGACTTGTAACCATCTTGATTCTCCTGAGTAGAAAACAGAAAGATATTATAAGATTATAATATAATGATAATTGAAGAGACTGCCTTCTGTGGAGGCATTCTCCATATCATGAAACGTGAGACTGGTAAGTGGCCTGTGGTCTAGCTTAGCTCTCATTTTATTTCCCTATGCTCATCTATGATGATGAGCTGACCAAAAAATGTAAATAGTGAGGCCTGTGATCTAAAATTTATTTATTAATTTAATTTAATTTTATTTAAAAATCCATTATTTTGCACAGGTGATTTGATCAGTTTCACTGCCTTAGATATTACCACAGCTGTTTCATCTGAGGGAAATCCTGAAAACATGACCTGTTGGTGTGCCTTGAGGACTGGGTTGGGAAACACTGATCTAAATAATGGAAAAAAGTTTTCTATACAGAATTGTGGGTGTAGAAATATCTGTCACGTACATGAATTACTCCCTTCACTCTCTAGAGATTGTAGTAGGCTACAATGACCATCACTGACTGGAAAAAGTGGCACCTGTATAATAGCACTCCTATATTGATACAGTGTAGTATTGGAATTCAGTATTATATAGTATATAAGTAGATAAGTATTAGTATTCAATGCTGAGAATTCAGTTTTGCTTGCTGTTGGCAAAAGCATGTGGTGCTGATAGGAATGCCCTATCTTAGGGCCATATCCTATAACCCTCCGTGCATTCCCTGTAATATTTCCACTATTCCTCTCTGTAATCCTCTAACTCTCCCTGCAATCTCAACACTAAGGCCCCTTTCACACTTGTGCGACTTGTGCTGCGAATTGGGACTGCAAAGTCGTATGACAAGTCCTACCCCATGATTTCCAATGAATACCATTCATATCTGTGCAACTTCAAGTTGCAGCGACTTCAAATTAGTCCCTGCACTACTGACTCTCCCTGTCATCCAAACACTAACACTCCCCGTAGCCCTGATAGTATCCCTCATATTAACTACAGGGTTGTCAACCATACATAAATTTAGAGGCAGTTTGTAAAAAAATAGCACATTTCTGCTGTCTGTAAATGTCTGTGGATAGCAGAAAAGTGCCTGTTAAAAAGGTCACTTGTGCCCATGGGCATCCGTAGGTAGGGCAAGGGGGGCAAATGCCCCCCTCCCGGAATCACACCTGTACACAGTTTAGCAGGGCCGATGACAGCTGGTGTAAGGGGCAGGACAGTGAAGGCCTCGAGGGGTGGGCAGGATGACATCACACGGTCTATATAGTGTCTGCGAGCAGCCCAGGAGACAGAGACCGTGGGAAAGGAGAGCAGCAAGACACCAGGAACAGAGGGCACATAGTCCCCGGTGCCTCCCAGAGCCTGGAACCCCTGGACTCCTCAAACCGCCTTACCGCTTCCAGGCCCGGAGCACAGACTGACCGGGGGTTCAAAGAACAAGGACGGGCAGGAAATGCAAGCAGCAAGGGACCGCTCCATGTCACATCATAGATCTGATGGAAGGAACAGGACACCTCCTGTCCTCACCCAGAATGAAAATGGGTCTTGCCAGCTGCTGGCCATTATGGACATCCTACTGGCATACAAGGTACCGTACTGAGCATTACACACACCACTGGGATATAGGGGCACCAGAGAGACTGCAGACAGGGTTAGTGGTCTCTCACTCTGACCCCCTCTCTCTCTTACCCCCCATCACCCCTCTCTGTCATCCCTCTGTCTTTCTCACCCCCTCTCTCTCTGGCACCCCCTCTGTCTCTCTATGTCACCCCCTCTCTCTCTGTCACCCCCCTCTGTCTCTCTCTGTCACCCCTCTCTCTATCTGTCACCCCCTCTGTCTCCCTATGTCACCCCCCTCTGTCTCTCGCTGTCACCTCCCACATGTATGCAGTCTCTTACAGTCTCTTGAGCCATGTATGCAGTTTCTGACAGTCTCTTGGGCCATGTATGCAGTCTCTGATCATCTCTTGTGCCATGTCCGCAGTCTCTGATAATCTCTTGTTTCATGTATGCAGTCTCTGATCGTCACTTGTGCCATGTCCGCAGTCTCTGAAGTCTCTTGTGCCATGTATGCAGTCTCTGATCATCTCTTGTGACATGTCTGCAGTCTCTGACAGTCTCTTGTGCCATGTATGCAGTCTCTGATCGTCTCTTGTGACATGTCCGCAGTCTCTGACAGTCTCTTGTGCCATGTATTCAGTCTCTGATCATCACTTGTGCCATTTCTGCAGTCTCGTACAGTCTCTTGTGCCATGTATATGGTCTCTGACCATCTCCTGTACCATGTCCGCAGTCTCTGACCATCTCCTGTATCAAGTCTGCAGTCTATGATCATCTCCTGTGCCAGTCTCTTGAGCCACGTATGCAGTCACTGACAGTCTCTTGGGCCATCTATGCAATCTTTGATTGTCTCTTGCCACATGTCCGCAGTCTCTGAAGTCTCTTATGCCATGTATGCAGTCTCTGATCGTCACTTGTACCATGTCCACAGTCTCTTACAGTCTCCTGTACCATGTCTGCAGTCTCTGACCATCTCCTTACTACGTCTGCAATCTCTGACCAACTCCTGTATTATCTTTGCAGTCTCTGACCATCTCCTGTACTACGTTCGCCGTTTCTGACCGTGATAATGTGATAATGACATTGTCGAAAAGGGGCAGAGCATGGGTGACCTTAAAATTATGCTGGCCTAATAGTAATGGGCTGAGCTCGGCTCAGCTTCAGGCTTTGCATAGAATCAGGCCGTTACTTCTAGACGAGCAGGTCAGTGAGACAGCTCCAGGCCACACACAGTCTGTCACTGATGTAAGGGGAGTGAATACAGACGCTTAAAGAATTATGGGTTAAATGGGTACCTCATCCTTTGAGATACTTGGAAATTGGAAAAGAGCAACTGACGGACTTTAACGGTACCAGGAAGAGGACAATGAAAATCCAACAGATAAAATATTGTCTTTATTACAAAAGTTAAAATTGCTTAACATACTTTTTTCTAACAGAAAACCAACAGTTTTCTAACAGTATGTTGCTCTTTTCCAAGTTACAAGGTCGAGTGAATACACTAAGGTAAGGTAAATATCAGTAACCCCCCTTACCTTAATGTATTCACTTTACAGACTCTGATGTAAGGCGGTCTCTGGTCACCAGAGTCCCCCCCTCCACTTCAGAGTTCCCAGTTTTCACCCTTAAATCAGTGTCCTCAGCGTTCCCCTTTACATCAGGGTCTGCAGTGTTCCCCCTTACAATGCAAGGGAAAACTGTGGGAAAAGGGGAACTCTGTGGATACTGATTTAAGGGGGAACACTGGGAATGTAAAAGGTAACGCTGCGGACTGTGATGTAAGGCAAAGTCGGCGGGCTCTGATGTAGGGGGGAACTTTGCAGACTTTGATATAAGGGGGGGGGGGGCGGGGGCTCTGGTGCCAGTTTACATCATAGCTCCCTTTACACCAGAGTCCACAGCATTTCCTGTTACATTTCCTCTTACATCATGGTCCGCAGCATCCCCTTTTACATCAGAGTTCCCCCTTGAACTGTAACCCTGCAGACTATGATGTAAGAAAGAAATCTGTGGACTATGATGTAAAGGAGAACTCTGAGGACTCTGATGTAAGGGGGAACTCTGTGGAATCAGATGTAAGGGGAAACGTTGGGGACTCTTGTGTAAGGGGGGGCTGTGGTGACCATGTCATTAGAGTTCCTTTTTACATCATGGTCCGCAGTGTTCCCCTTTAAAGTAAGAGCATTTTGTGGGTACAGGGACTGTTATATGTGTGCAGTGTATATAGTGACTAGGAACATATTCTGTTTAGTCATTCCCCTTAAGACCCTCCCCAAAATCTGGTCATACATACTGATCGCCGTGCTACGCACACAGAACTTGTTTTTGTGTTTTATCCCATGGTGCCCCAGGCCTTTCATAATCCTAGTCATGCTCTTTTGTCACTCTGTTTTGTTTTTCTTCATTGTAAAGTTGGCAGATTACTTGTTCTGAGTATTGTGAATGCTTACATATAGTACATACTGCTTAAATATTATTTGTCTTAGCTTATAATAGGAGTTTCTGTCATATTTCAGGATGTCAGTAAAAAAAAAGTGCTCAGTCAGTAAATTTTTCATGTTTTGGCAGTAAAAAAAATTGTGGCGGGTTGACAATCCTGATTAAGTGTCCCTGTAACCTTACATTAACCCTTCATGTCACCCTAACACTACATCTCCCTCCCTGTACCCCATTCATTGTAGTCCTAATGCTAACCCTGACTGCGATCCTACCATTTATCCTGCCTATAACCCTAACACTTTAACTGACAATAACCCCAACACTGACCCCTTCCATACACTGTAACCCTCCTTGTAACCTTCACAGTAACCCACCCTATAACTCTGACACTACCTCTCTCTGCAATCCTGACTCTAAACCTTACACTGAAAACCCTTACACTCTGCCACCCCATAATCCTCCACATAATCAATAACCCATTCCATAACCCTAACATTAACCCTTCTTGTAAGACCAACCCTAACACTAAACCCAAAAGCAAATATTCATTAGATTTCAGCTTACCGATTCCTAGGGGTGATGGCTGTATTAGGTTTCTTTTTTAAGGCTTTCTTTCTTTTATTTTAATCTGGTAATGGTGATACAGACAGTAAGTCTGTTGTTTAACAAACAGAAAAGCTCTCTTGCAGTTATAGGGATGAGACAACCCATTAAACACTGGCAAGGGTGCTTAAAATGATAATTTATTTGTGTAAAACTTTTATCACAAAAGGAAAATCTCTTTGCTGATTATAAATGATTAGCTGATTAGTTCATTTTCAATGTGTAAGGCCTCATACACACGGGCGTATCTAAAAAAATAAACAAAACGTCGACGTCAAGGAAAAAAAGTCGACGTTTTTCGGCGTTATGCATTGGCGTTTTTGAGCGTTAGTGAGCGTCGGCGTCAATAGGCGTTTTTTAAAAAAAATCATCCCTCTGCTATTTTTCAACCTAAAAACGTCGGCGTCAAAAAACGCCGGAAAACGCCGGTATAATAATAGGTGACATATGGTGGCATATGTTGGCGTTTCTTGGCATATTGTGGCGTCGGCGTCAAAAAACGTCAAAATGTTACAGCCTCAGAACGCGATGGCCATGGGTTCTACTTTCTGCTCACTAACGCCGACGCCACCTACAGCTCAGAAACGCCGACGTTTTTATGGGGCCATTGACTAACATGGAGAGCTGCAAAAAACGCCAGAAAACGCCGGCGTCAAAAAACGTCCGTGTGTATGAGGCCTTACTGTATTGAAATCTTATAATACATCTAACACTTCCCTCCCCCCGACTGATAATTCTGCTGCCCAGATCTACCCCCTGTGCTCATTCATCCAGAGTGTTGTCTGTATCATGCAGGAAGTGTGTTTCTGGCCAGGTCACCAGGGGAAAACAGGGAAAAAGCATAAAAAAAGAAAATGAATGCAACCACCACATCTAATGATTGGTAAGCTGCAATATATTACATTTTGGTTTTGGGTTTAATACCACTTTAACCCATGTTTGCATATTTACTTCTCTTGTGCCAGGATCTTCTGCAATGAAGCCTGCCCCATCTGCAACAAAGGATAGCCAGGCCAGGATCTCAGTGCTGTTATCTCCTGCTTTAATCCTAATCTATGCCATATACCTGTAAGTAGATGCCACCAAACACTAGGTTGTCACTCCATAATAGAAACAACCCTGCTGTCAAGTAATTTATTAAGGCTTTATATTCAACTGAAATTCAGTCGTTAATCCTTTAGATTGTAAACTCTACAAGCAGGGCCCTCCTATTCCTTCTGTATTGAACTGTATTGTAATTGAACTGTGTCCCTTCTTTATTGTAAAGCGCTGCGCAAACTGTTGGCGCTATATAAATCCTGTATAATAATAATAATAATAATACAAACTCATAAACATACCAGATTTTCAATTTGATGTCATGATAAATAATTACTCTACCTTATCCAGTTCCTCTAGGTAGCAGTCAATGTAGTCTCTGGGTTGTCCAGGCACTCTAGTTCTCTTGTGTTCCTCTAGAACTTCCTTGAGAAATCCAAAAACTGTCTTTACATTTCTGAAAATCTTCTGATGTGGTAGAGGAAGATGTCTGACAAATCCAAATGCATTAAAGAGCTGAAGGAAAATAATGTAACAATGCTCAATTCAATTCAATGGGGAAACAGCCAACCACAGGACTCAATCAAATTACCTCTTTTAATATATCAAGGTACAACGAACAATTTTCTAAAAAATAACCTCCCACATTTTCTTTTGTATTGCTTGTAAAGCTGTTATCACAGGTCCTGGTTAGAGTAAATTCTTCTTACTCCGTGGCTCACAAAGGCCTTGCTATAGTTTTGGATAGAGTAGAGATGGATTTGAACACCTGTAAATGTTTATTGCTGTCTGTGCCCCTGTTAAGGAGATCCATCCTCTCTCTTTGTCTAGTTTAGCATTATCTACTAAAGTAAAAGTGAGAGAAAATCCCAAATATTGGGTTGTTCCCAAAATACGAAGAGATGAGAAACCTTCCAATGGAGACTTTATCCCAGGTGACAACCAGGATTCCCTCACTTTGGAGGGATTTCCTCTTACTTCCTGTTCTGGCTATGGGGCAGGAAGTGAAGGGAAATCTCCCCAATTGGGACGCAGAGACAGGAGTTATAACCCTTATAACTTTAAAAAAAAGTTTTGTCTTTAGTTTTACTTTAATAAAACATGGAACGTGAAAGCATACTGACTTTTTTTACCAACTTCTCTAAAGAGTTTTCTCAGGTGGTTAGTATCATTAAGAGGAATTTACCTATTTTATATGCAGACAAGGATATCAACATGATACTAGGGAATAGGTGTTGGTTCTCAAGTAAGAAAGCCCCTACATTTGGGTCCATACTTAATTTGTTTAGTTTGATAGCTCTTATGGTTACATTTGACTCTTTTTTGGCTACATTTGATGGTCTCAGGTGAGGGTTTACCTCTTAAGAAGTAAATTAATATATAATTTCTGGAACCAAATGTGCTGTGCAGTATGTGGGTTGTACCATGAGACAAAAAAGGAAAGGTGAACACTATTGTGGAGTACTTAACCCTAAAGCATCCTATCATTCCATGCTTCTTAACATTTTATGCAGGAACATATCGGAGATATGTCTTCATTTTCCTTTTTCAGGGGTAGAAACAATTCTTCAAAAGTGAAGAGGACTCCTGGAGGGGGATTTTTTAAATGTTATTCTTAAGCTCTGCTCCTGGATGCTTTTTGATCTTAATTATAGTGTAGACCTCAACACTGGGTTTCCCCCGCTCCTCCTTCGGTCCAAATGTGGATAGAGCAAATGGGATCGGTGCTCAGGATGGAAAAACTGATATACCAACATATGGGCAGTCAATTAAAATTTGAAAAAGTGTGGGTGAACTGGTTAGCCTACGGTAGATCTGGTGATGGATAGGTTACTACTCTAAGGATATGTATAAATACATTGCTTATTGACCTGAAATTTGAGTATGCCCAATACCTGTTTCTGTTAAAATTGTCTTTGATCCATGCAAAACGGCATAATGGCAATACGTCTTTAAATAGTCTGGTATGGTATGGTATGTATTCCTGATGAGTCACTACTGTAATACTATAGTGTATACTAAATAAGTTTTGAATTCTTTTTGAATTGTTGTTTTTTGCTGTGACATCTAAATAAACTTTAACCTGATTTAAAGAAAAAAATTATAACGTAGACCTCAACATGTATTTGAAAAAATATTCAAGAAGGGGGGACATGCAATAATCCTGGACTCATCAAACAGTGCCCCCTTCTTGTGAAGAGAGTGGGATATATATATTGCACTTGATAGGACTTGTACCCCCCATGAAGTTCTGAGGATGGAAAAATAAGGATAGTGGATGGAATTATCAGCCATCAGTTGTGGTGATTATTGGATTGGGTAGGAGGTGGTTGCTTATTTTGATTTAATTTGTAATTTATGAACTGTAACATGGACTGTCATTAATAAAAGCGGAGTTCCAGTCTGGGAAAAAAATAAAATAAAAGTCAGCAGCTACAAATATTGTAGTTGCTAACTTTTAATATAAGGACACTTAACTGTCCAGGAATCCCACAATGTCGGCACCCCAAGCCAATTCATCCATAGGTTTCAGGTGCAGGCGCCGGCATTGCAAGTAAAAAAAAGCGCCAAGTGTGGCAGTGAAGGGGGGGAAGGTGCGAAGAAGCGGAGCTTCCCCTTTTGGGTGGAGCTCCGCTTTAAGAATTTGCTATGATGTTATGGTGAGTAAGTGGTCTAAGGGTGGAGTTATTATAAAGTATATACTATTTCTTATTGTTGCAATTGAATTTGTACTGGAAATTTGAAGATGGCATTTTAATAGTTTGTAATAAATGTTATTGGTTTTATATTTTGTGTATATTTGTATTTCCCTTTGTTGACACATTTTAAAGTCCCACTTTCCACCTCACCCTAGGATTTACCCATGGGACAGAAGGAGTCCCATTCATCTTTTTTGTATGTATATTTGGGATGATGCCTCAATGTGGACTTTTTTTCGCTCATCTTGCACATTTGACAACTTTTGATTACAGATGATTTATAGCTGCAGATTATCTCAGCTAGAGGAAAATGTTCTCAAGACAAGCAACGGCAAGAGAAACAACCCTGAGGGAGGGGTGATGTGTAAGCCTCTGCATTCCTCTTGCTGTTGCTTGCTTTAAATCATGTAAGCTCTTGATTATGTGCCTAGGATGCCAATAAAACATTTTTGTATACATTATATTACCTGGAGTGCACACAGGAAACATTTTAAACAAAACATGCTGTGAAACATTCCATACATCTCAAAGGCCTACAGTTTCTTCCTGGCAGGGCTACTAAGCTTTGAAAAAAGTTTTAATAAAAGATTGATTTATTTGAAGATTTTTTTTTACTTCCTGTGTGTCAGCAGTCAGCATTTGTACTGTAATTAAAAAAGATTGAGTTGCATGATAGAGTTGGTTCTTCAAACTTTGGTTGTCTGCTTACCAGCCACCCTGATGATTTTTGATATGTCTGTATTCCTGCAGCTCAGTTATCACAGCAGGCCATCGCCTACTCTCACTCTCCATTTTTTTTTTCTATTTTTCTCTTGGTCTACTAACACTGCCACAGTAATCTCTAAACCTTGGTCTGCAACCTGCGGCCTTTTGGTGTTTGCGGTGCAGCGTTGGACCATAGTAATCAGTATTGGAAGTGTCTCTTTATAAAGGGGCAGTAATAGCAGCAATCTCTAGGACCCTCATGTATAGATCCCCAGGCGTTTTATTGCTCTCTCTGTTCCCATTAGCTATTTCCTCTTTCTTCCTGCAACAGTGACAATGCTGTCACCAGGACAGAAAGTTAGAGAAAGTCTCCCTAAAAGAAAAAGATTGAGACAGTGAAAGGAGAGCTGGCATGGGTTTTACTACTTTCCTATTCTGTCCAAAACTAAAAAAGTGTCTAGAGATAGGCTTTGAAGCAGAACAAAACTAGAAGTCTGCATTTTAAACACAGCTCAATGTTCCTAAATGTACTTGAAAACATGTTTTTCTGGAGGTGGTAATACATGTAAAGAAACTCTTAGTCTAGGTTCACATCTGTGGGGGTGGTGCGGCTCGTGTTTGCAAAGGCACAGAAGTCGTTTCATTTCAATGGGCTGCAGTACCTCATTTCCCTCAGGAAAAAAGTCCCTGATAGTTTTTCTAAAATGTGGCCATATGGAACTGCATGGTGTTTTGCACCATGCAGTTTCACGCACCTGAAAATGCGCCGTGTTTTACGATTTGTGTGGGTGTCATTAAGCATTAATGGCATCTCCATGCGTCTGCTAAAGAGCAGTGCATTTTGGCTGTGAGTGCCTGTGGGTGCAGAAACATGTGTGATTTACAGGCAATCTCACACCCGCAATAGTGTGAACCTAGCCGTAGAGCAGACTTTCTCCACCAGGGTTCCTTGTGACTTTGCTAGGGGTTCCTTGAGCAGTGAGCAATGGTTAATTGATCTCCCACCTAACAGTGACTGCCAAGAAAAGAGTAAAATTTTTCACTAAACACTTAGGGTCCTTGCACACGGACGATCCGCCTGGTGGACTCCGCTTTGTTTAGCGGGGGGATCGATCCGCTGATCCCCGCTGAGCAGGCAGGTGACAGGTCCGTCTCCGCTCATTGTGCTGAGACAGACTAATCAGAGCCCTGCTCTCCTCTATGGGGAGATCAGATAAAAACGGACCGCTTGTCCGTTTTCATCCAATCTGTGAGACGGATGGAAAATAGGGTCTCCATCCATCTGGATTTCACAGACAGGATCAGATCGGATAGCAGCGGGTGTCAGCAGACATGCCGCTGACATCCACTGCTCCACAGGAGTGAATGGAGCATCCAATCAGGTCCGCCTGAAAAACTGACAGGCGGACCTGATCAGAGAGCCCGTGTGAAAGGGGCCTTAAAGTGGTTCTAAGGACTAAAGGCTTTATACCTTAATGCATTCTATGCATTAAGGTAACAAAAAAAACCCTTCTGTGTCCAGGGGGGGGGGGGGGGGGGGGGGGGGGGGGGGGGGGGGGGGGGGGGGGGGGGGGGGGGGGGGGGGGGGGGGGGGGGGGGGGGGGGGGGGGGGGGGGGGG
>BLSH010321410.1:154540-167027 GCA_018402905.1 Glandirana rugosa | reverse complement strand
CCCCCCCCCCCCCCCCCACCCTAGCCCCCCAGATACTTACAAAAAGGACCGTGTAGCTTGAACAGGGATAATGATAGTTCAAATATTCAATTTTATTGCAGATATAAAAATTTATCAATTACAAAAAATTAAAAACTGGATACATTTGTTCCCACCACCATCAATAAAAAGACAATGTTGCCTAAAAGTGTAGCAGCTGCATCAAATCACACACAGACATAATATCAAAATCTGAATCTGAAAGTATCCCTATGCCATCAGGGAATGGCAGATCCTATTGTGATTAACTGGAAAAGTTCAGGCTAAATCCAAAGCCTTATGTAATATGTAGATACTTGGATCTGCCTAAAAACACTGTAGCAAGTTCTTGCAGTAACAGATGATTCTGTAGGTTAGCAGTTGTACCACTATAGAGAACTTTTTCAAACCAGTGTGATTAATACTGCATTGCAAGTGTGGAGAGAAAAAGTTCATTAACACTGTCTAAAACACACGGGATCACATGAGCCATCAGTAAATTGCACTTATCCCATGGGCCCTCACAAGGTGTCAAACTCCATCATTAACTTGCACTGATTGAGCAGATTTATCACCCCGTCACTGTAGAGCAGGGGTCTCCAAACTATGGCCCTCCAGTTGTTCAGGAACTACAATTACCATCATGCCTAGTCATGTCTGTGAATGTCAGTGAGGTTTACAATGCCTCATGGGATGTGTATTTCCGCAAAAGCTGGGGGGCCATAGTTTGGAGATCCCTGCTAGAGGGTCAGTGAAGCAAAGGCATGCTGCAAACGGCTTCGCAGAGACCAACTCTGATAAGCAGTCCTGCTCTGGTATCCCCGACTTGGATCAAAGTGAGGGCTGCAGCCTTGATACGCCCCATACCAGTCTCCAACATGGAGTGTGGACTCAACAAAAGACCCGGGAATAATCTGTGATCGGCTGCCCTGCGAGATGGTCGGGTGAGCGGACCGAGTAGTCCTGTATTTTTTGCCCTGCTATATTGTGCTGTGAACTACCTTTGTACCTTATAGACTCAGCTTTGACTGATCAGAATCCGCAAGCACTGACCCTCTACAATGACGGGGTGACAAATCTGCTCAATCAGTGCAAGTTAATGATGGAGTATGAAACCTTGTGAGGGCCCATGGGATAAGTGCAATCAAGGGCCGGTTCACACTGCAGCAGGGTTCAATACCGCAGTGCAGTGCGATCTCTGTGCAATGTGTTTTTAGCCAAACAGATAGACATTTGGACCAAACTCGCTCGCACAGGACCCTTTTTTTTGGTCCGCCGCAGAATCGGATCGTATGGGTGTTCACCTATCAGTTTCCTGACCTAGTTTGCAGTTCGCACTGCGATATGTGAACTGATTTGGGGGTGTCATAAGCTTTCTATTGACACTCCCCGCAGTTTGCATATGTCTTTGTGAACTGCCTGCAAGTCGGGTGCGATGCGGGAACAGTGCAGGGCCGGACTAAGAGCATCATAGGCCTGGTGCTGAGGATTTTGGTCGGCCTTTTAAGAAAATTAATAAAATGAAAATACAAAAACATTTTTTGTTAAAACAAATTAAAATATTTAAACAAATTAAATTAAATAGAAAGCAAGGGTAAGATAGAGATAGAGGGATTGGGGCTGAAAGAGAAGGGAATGAGAGGGGGGGACAAGAGAGGGAGTGGGGGGGGGAGAAAGAAGGGTGATAAAAAGGGGAAGGGTGGGAGAAAAAGGAAGGGCGAGAGAGAGAGGAAGGGTGAGAGGGGGGGGGGTGAGGGGAGGTGAGAGAGACATGGGAAGTGAGAGGGAGGGGTGAGAGAGAGAGGGGGGTGAAAGAGAGAGAGGGGGTAAGAGCAATTTTTGTGCTGCAATTTACATAACAATCATGTGTACACTGCACACAGAGCAGGGCTGGGCAGCATTAGTGACTCACTCAAACCACTGGGCTGGGCCTATCTTAAGGAAGGGGTCTGGAGCTGTAGCTCCACTAGCCGATATGTTAATCTGGCCCTGCCACAGTGGATTTGCAGGGTTCTCGAATCGCACCAGTGTGAACTGGCCCTTACTCATGCCTCATGTGACCCCACACTTTTTACCCTAGGTTCACACCTATGCATTTTTTTACCGTGTTTTGCCATTTGCAGAAATGCACTACAGTCCATTTAACATGGTTTACTATGGATGTAGTTCACATCTGTGTGTTTTGCGGCGTTGCGTTTTTTGGAAATGGGCAGGGACTTTTTTCTCACTGCAGTTTGCGTTTTGCATGCAATAGTCTTCAGTGGAGTTGCACTAGAAATGCAAGTGGTATTTTTTTGAAACATTTTTACCGCAATTTTGGCACAATTTGCATTTTAAATCTGCCTAGCAACAAATCCCCCCCCCCAAAAAAAAAACATTAAAAAATGCAAATCCCCCATACTCAAAAAGCCATCCCTGGACCCTACCGATCTTAACAATCTACACCCTATCTCCTTGCTCCCCTTTTCCTCCAAACTCCTCGAACGCCTAGTCTACAACCAACTGAGTGACCACCTTGTTAAGAACAACCTTCTGGACCCCCTTCAATCTGGATTTCGCCCTCAACACTCCACAGAAACTCCCTTCTTAAACTCAAAATGACCTACTAACCCATAAAACCAATGGACACTACTCTTTACTTCTACTCCTGGACCTTTCAGCTGCCTTCGATACTGTCGACCACCCCCTCCTCCTCAAAAAACTTTACTCCCTCGGTCTCCGTGACTGTGCTCTTCAGTGGCTCTCGTCCTACCTATCCCATCGCACCTTCAGCGTAACGTACAATTCTACCTCCTCCTCTCCTCTTCCTTTCTCTGTTGGGGTCCCCCAAGGTTCTGTTCTTGGACCTCTCTTATTTTCAATATACACCTCTTCCCTGGGCTGGCTAATAGCTTCCCACGGCTTTCCATATCATTTCTACGCTGATGATACCCAAATCTACCTCTCCATCCCCCAACTCACTCCATCAATCTCCTCATGGATCACTAACTTGTTAACAGACATTTCTGCCTGGATGTCACACCACTTCCTCAAACTCAACTTGTCCAAAACCGAACTCATTATATTTTCTCACCACGTAGCATTTCCCCTGACTTCTTTGTCAAGCGCAATGCCACAACCATCCACCCATCCCCACATGTTAGGGTTCTTGGTGTTATCCTGGATTTTGAACTCTCCTTTTGGCCCCACATCCAATCACTTTCTAAGGTTTGCCGCCTCAACCTCCTCAACATCTCTAAAATGCGTCCCTTCCTAACCAATGAAACCACAAAGCTCCTGACTCACTCCCTGGTCATCTCTCGCCTCGACTACTGCAACTCCCTCCTCATTGGCCTACTTTTAAATAGACTAGCCCCTCTCCAGTCCATCATTAATGCCGGTGCCAGACTCATCCACCTTACAAACCGTCCAGCGTCTGCCACCCCTCTCTGCCAATCCCTCCATTGGCTGCCACTCACTCAACAAATTAAATTCAAAATACTAACAATGAGCTACAAAGCCATCCACAACTCTCCTGCTACATCACCAGCCTAGTCTCAAAATGCCAACCTAATCGTCCTCTTTGTTCCTCCCAAGATCTCCTGCTCTCAAGCTCCCTCATCACCTCTCATACTCGCCTCCAAGACTTCTCCCGAGCCTCTCCCATCCTCTGGAACTCCCTACCACAATTTGTCAGACTGTCCCAAAATCTATCCACCTTCAGGTGATCCCTGAAAACATTTCTCTTCAGGGAAGCCTATCCTGCCACCACCTAACAACTAAACATCTTATTTTCTCAATCAGCTCATCCCCCACAGTTATTGCCCTTTTGTATCATCTAACCCTCCCTCCTATATTGTAAGCTCTAACGAGCAGGGCCCTCTTTCCTCCTGTATTGAATTGTATTGTAATTTTAGTGTCTGCCCTAATATTGTAAAGCGCTGCGCAAACGGTCTGCGCTATATAAATCGTGTATAACAATAATAATATTGAATTTTTGAACTATCATTATCCCTGTTCAAGCTACACGGTCTTTTTTGTAATTACTTTTTCTAGGGGGGGTCTGTACTCAATGTTTTCTGTGACATGTATTTTTGAGTTACTTGGACTGCACTGTTTTAGGGGAGACAGCAAAACATTGGGAGCACTGTATCGGTTATATATGGAGAGATACAGTGTATACACGCTAGTGAGTTTGTGCCATCTGCTTTTCTTTTCCTCCCAGATACTTACCTGAGCCTGATCTTGATTGAGTGCTGTGCATGAGAGCAGCGTTTCTCTCCTCATAGGGCAGATTGATAGCAGCAGGAGCAGGGAGCAGGGCTGAGCTGATGTAAACAGAGCGGCTCAGGAGCAAGCCTGCACGAGTGCCCTTATATAAAGAAAGTGGCTTTCTATGGGGGCACTTGCCAAAGAGGAGGAACCAGGGGCACCGGAAGAGAAGGATCAGGGCTGTTTCATGCAAAACCATTGCACAGAACAGGTAAGTATGACATGTTTATTGTTTTATTTAAAGAAAACAATCAAAGATTTACAATCGCCTTTAATGTAGGGGACACCACAGTTTTTAACTTCTGTATTTCTTTTCTGTTATTTTCAAGATCATTACTGTAAAATTAATCAATGGGATGGGTAAGGAGTGTTAAAAATGATCTGCCCAGAGTATCAAATACACTAGGTATACCACTTTATGTATTTATTTATCTAATTCATATATTATACATATTCTTATATATTAATTAAAGTTTTCTACAAGTTATCAATCGCACTAATCTACCATGCCTTGTAGGTATATTCATTTTTAGCAAGGGTTCCCTAAGACCAGAAAATTATTTTAGGGGTTCCTCTGTGTCAAAAAGATTGGGAAAGGATGCCTTAGTGTATTAACGGCTTCCATACTGGGCCAATTCTGGCATTCCTCTCCTACATGTAAAAATCATCTTTTTTTTTTTTTTGCTAGAAAACTACTTAGAACCCCCAAACATTATATATATATATATTTTAGCATAGACCCTAGGGAATAAAATGGCAGTCACTGTTTTTTTTTTTTTTTCTGTCACGTGGTATTTGTGCAGCAATATTTTAAACGTGATTTTTTGGGGGAAAAAAAACACTTTCATGAATTAAAGAAAACAAAACAGTAAAGTTAGCCCAATTTTTTAAATATAATGTGAAAGATGATGTTACACCATGTAAATAGATACCCAACATGTCACGCTTTAAAAAAAAACTGGTGGAATGGCGCCAAACTTTGGTACTTAAGAATCTTCATAGGCGACACATTAAAATTTTTTCAGGTTACCAATTTAGAGTTACAGAGGAGATCTTGCTCTAGAATTATTGCTCTTGCTCTATCGATCGCAGTGATACCTCACATGTGTGGTTTGAATGTCATTTACATACATGGATGCGACCTACATATATGTTCGCTTCTGCGTGCGAGCATGAGGGAACGGGGGCCCTTACTTTTTTTTTTATTGTTTATTTTAGTTTAATCTTTTTATTTTTACACTTTCCCTTTAGTTTTTCTTTTTTTTGATCACTTTTATTCCAATTACGTCATAACGTTGCACCCAGCCTCGGAAGGTCATAGAGATGACTGGGGGCCATCTGGTACTCGGTCAGCTCTATGGTATACTTCCACCGTCGGGATTCGGTAGAAGCAACGGCGGGAGGGGGGGAAGGGGTCCCCTCCTGCCACCTGAAAAACAAGTGGCTGAGCGGCTATGATTGTTTTTATTGTGCAGGAAATCGCCGGCAGAAAAAAAAGATATCTGGATGATGCCTTTAGCTGCAGGCATCATTCAGATATCTCCAATCAAACCTAAGGACGTCATATGACGGCCAGATGTATGGAAGTGGTTTAATATTTCAAAGACAAACGGCAGGTCAAAGAACTGTTACTACATCACAGTAACTTTGAAAATGATTCTAATGATATTAAATATTGTCCCAAGGAATGAATTAATGATTTACCTGAGCCCAAAACCCAGTTACCATCTTCATATGTTCATGAACAAGGTTAAGAATGTCTCTGAGTGTTGAATCATCATAGTCATAACGCCTCCCAAATACGATGGCACAAATTATGTTGGACACGGCATTGTCAAGGACAAAGTGTGGGTCATACAGAGTATCTGAAAAATACCAAAAATGGTCATAAAGCAGATGGAAACATACCATTTCAGTCATCTAATCATTATTGCGTGCCTACTTATAATTAATGTGTCTGGTTTATCAACCAGGAACAAACTAAAATGTATTCAAAAGTGGACCCATTTCCAGAATGATGGTGTTACCATTGACTAACTTAAGAACCACTAGAGAGGCTCTCAAACAAAGTATAGATGTGCTGGGACACCATATTAGTAGTTTCATATTAAACAGTATCTTCTTTGAAATGGACTTTGTGCACAAGGATCACAACCATGAATGTCGTAGACTGAATGCAACTCTGTACAGACACCCTATGTTTTCAAATTATGTTTCCATTTCCAAACTATGTTTCCATGTAGCTAAAAACAAAGTAAAAAATTGACAAAACAGCTGACAGATCGGAGAACATCCACAAGACCAGATTAGAAGATGGCTGTTAAAGTTGATTTAGCAAACTGCACTCACTCTACTGTTTGAGACATGCCTGGTGCCAAAGTCTAAGGTGCTGATTTTTTTTAACCACAGGCCTACTGTGGTTCCCATTATAATACAGAAAATCATACCATAAACAATGTTGTTCGTAATATCACTGATAATATACAGCTGATTTGACGTTAACCACTTCAGCCCCAGAAGGATTTACCCCCTTAATGACCAGGACATTTTTTGCAATATGGCACTGAGTTATTTTAACTGACAATTGCACGGTTGTGCAACACTGTACCCAAACAAAATTGATGTCCCTTTTTTCCCCACAAATAGAGCTTTCTTTTAGTGGTATTTGATCACCTCTGCGGTTTTCATTTTTTGAGCTCTAAACAAAAAAATAGCAACAGTTTTGAAAAAAAAAAAAATTTTTTTTTACTTTTTGCTATAAAACATTCCAAATAAAAATATCTAACAAAATCGAATTTATTCATCAGTGAAGGCCAATTTGTATTCTGCTACATATTTTTGGTTAAAAAAAATCCCAATAAGCGTACATTGAGTGGCTCACGCAAAAGTTATTGTGTCTACAAACTATGGGATAGATTAGGGGACTTTTTTTTTTTTTTTTACTAGTAACGGTGGCGATCAGTGATTTTTAGCGGACTGCGACATTGCGATGGACAATTGAACACTAAGTGACACTTTTTGGGGACCAGTGACCTTATTACAGTGATCAGTGCTAAAGAATGCACTGATCACAGTATAAATGACACTGGCAGGGAAAGGATTAACATCAAGGGCGATCAAAGGGTTAGGTGTGTTCCCTTAGTGTGTTTTCTAACTGTGTGGGGGATTGACTGACAGGAAGAACACAGAGATTGCTGTTCCTGATTACTAGGAACAGAAGATCTCAGTGTACTTTCCTGTCAGAATGGGGATCTGCCTTGTTTACATAGGCAGATCCCCTGGAATAGCTTTTTTCCCCCACTTAGGATTAGGGAAATATAAAAACACACAAAATGAGAGATAATATTAAAGGAGAAGTATGGCCTGGGCTCGTTTGGCCATACTTCTCCTATGGGTCACAGGAGTGCAATTCGTTTTGCACCCCCTGTGACCTGTTTTCTAAAGTTCACTCTCTGCTGACGTCACAGGAGTTGGGACAGGCACGTCAGCACGACAATGAGAGCCGGGATCCACCAGGTGCCTGGACCGACAGCCTTCTCAGCCTCTCAGCGAGCCACTGTGAGCCTGAGATGGCTGATCCCCGCCCCTCCACAGCTCAGCACTCCAGTGAGCATGGAGGAGCATAGAGGAGACCTGTTGATTGACAGCCAGCAGCTCTCCGCTCGGGGATCTGTGAGAACCGAGCCATTGGCGGTGTTCGGTGGCTTGGTTCTCAGTGTACAGACATCATGGGACCGATGCTGCATCTTCCTAGTTAAGTATAATGGGGTAAAAACATGGAAACCCATACTTCTCTTTTAAATAAGACTGCTGCCTTCCCTAGCACATCCACTAGGTGGCGTATATAGTTTTATGTATTGGAAATACAGTGATAAATGGCTCTGTCTGTGAATACTATTGCAGAAACATTCTATAATAAATCAAATGTATTGTGATAAATATCTATAAAACTCTATAAAGTGCTCCGTGCTAAACTGTGCTACATACATATAGTGAAAAGAACTCCAACTAATAAATTCTTCAGCATTTCATATAAAAGTGTATATATTCATAATAAATCTATAGAAAATTGTAAAAAATAGCTAAAAAAAGTATAAACTCTGTAAAAATGATAAAAAGTTCATGTGCATAATTGTAAAAGTTCATGTAAATAATTATGTGTAAGCTCTAACCCCTTAGATTGTAAGCTCTAACGAGCAGGGCCCTCTGATTCCTCCTGTATTGAATTGTATTGTAATTGTACTGTCTGCCCTAATATTGTAAAGCGCTGTGCAAACTGTCGGCGCTATATAAATCCTGTATAATAATAATATAATAATGTGGCAAAGTGCAAACAATGTGCAATATCAGGTTCCGTTCTTCACAGTGACTTGTGCAATGTTCACATTGATTTTTGAAAAAAGCTGTGGGTCCACACGTGCTCCCCCAGTGTGTCCTCACTCACCAGAGAACGGCACCCCTGCAGGGGTAAACCGCATGTATACAGCCTCCCAAGTATCCTAGCCTCCAATATGGATTGCTCCTCAGCTGCAGTTTAATTCTCCATGTGGAAGGTGCATATAGAAGAATGGAAGGAGATACTCATAGCGTGATCCAATTTCCAATATTTTATTAGTTAAATCCAAGAGTCAAAAATCAAACTTTCAAAACAATCAGACCAGCTCGCCGTCCAAGTGCATAGGTTAAAAGCATTGACTTCCTGTTGTTTGGGACGATTTGCATTCCACAAACAGCATGATCATGGACCGGAATTGACGTAGTGGTGTACCAGAGGCGGTGGCCATCTTGGTACACCTACTCGTTTATATAGTGTGCAGATTACCTACACCTGCTGTATAGCCGTGTCAATATTATATATAATATTCTATTCCTCCCTTCAAAGAATTTTACAATTATGCACATGAACTTTTATAATTCTTTACAGAGTTTATAAGTTTTTTTTTATACATTTTTTACAATTTTCTATAGATTTATTATGAATATGTGCACTTTTATATGAAATGCTGATGAATTTATTAGTAGGAATTCTTTTCACTATATGTATGTAGCACAGTTTGGCACGGAGCACTTTATAGAGTTTTATAGATATTTATCATAATACATTTGATTTATTATAGTATGTGTCTGCAATAGTATTCACAGACAGTGCCATTTATCTCTGTATTTCCAATACATATAGGCAGATCCTCGTTCTACCCCTCTGTGGAGTGATCGCGGGTGGCCGGCGGACATTAGGTCCGCCGGACCTGCGCATTGGCTCCCCCTCCGTGCAGCGGGCGCGGGTGTGCACGCACAGTATCTATTACACGAAACAAAGTACAGGTACGTTATTTTGTGCAATAGAGCCGCCCTGCCAGAGTTTATATGTGGTGGACGGTCAGTAAGTGGTTAAAGGCCAAGAAAGAGAAAAGCACATTGGGATGGTTGGGCCAGAAATGGCATTGGAAAACGCTCCTATTTGTATGTAAAGTGAACTTGTGCCCGGAAAGTACTTGTGTAGTTGTACACTTGTGTAGAACCCTCCTAGTTAGGTTGCTATGAAGCTAGGCAAATCTAGTTTTTGATGGCTGCTCTGTAGACGGTGGAGCAGTTGTTGATTTATTTTGGCTTTTCTGGATCTCACAGGCTGCAGGTTTGATTGCTCTCCCCTGCTTCCCCTGCAAATAGGCAGCCTCAGTATTTAATATAAACCCTCACTGAAGAGTGTCTGGTGGATACTGGAAGGGTACTGACCTGGGCTCAGGGTTCTAGTGACTGTGTGCTGTACCCCTTGGGTGGACAAGACAGTAGTATTCCTGCTGAGTAGAGCTTCTAAGAAGGGGGCTCAGTCATTGTCATTTGTACTTGTTCCTGCATAGAGACTGCTCAGATAGACTTAGCAAGGTGGAGCATCCTTCTGCAAAGTATCAGGGAATCTGGAATATCCCATATCTTCCTACAACCCCAAGTTCTTCAGCAATAAAAATCTTAAAATACATCCCCTAGACTTGTTATGTTGCTGTGTGCCTGGCTGCATCTGCACTAACTTTGGGGAAGAACCGGTTAAATCACAGTTGCTCACTTAGAGCTCCCCTTCACCACCACAGAGGTGGCGACAACTTTGAAATTCCTGCCCAACAGTAAGAGCCCATGGCCACAACAGCTACACCAAAGCGCATTACTCTTGTCGCTGTTACTTGCACTGATATGCAGATACTTCAACTCTGTTGTCTCAGGTAGCTCAATCCCACAGAGAGCCCTCCTGGCCCATATTACAGTAGTCCTGAAAGAGGGAAAAGACCACACCCTGTCTTAAAACAACCTCCCTATTTCACTGCTAAAAGCAGCTTTGAAGATTTTGGCAAACAGGTTGAAGTGTCTTCTCCCAAAGGTGATACATCCCAACCAGATGGGCTTTGTTGTAGGGCAGGGACAATTCTACCAGGGCTATCCTGCTTATCCACTGGGCGTGTACACACCAAATGCTTCCACCCTATTTTTTGACCGACACTGACAAGGTGTTCGATCAAGTGGACTGGACCTATCTCATGGCTGTCTTGGAGAAACTCGGCTTGGGACCCCATATGCTGAGCTAGATCTCTGCTCTGTATAAGTCACCTACTGCCCAGGCAAAGGTTAATGGCACATTTTCCACACAGTTCCCTGTACGGAATGGCACAAGACAAGGGTGTCTACTTTCCCCACTTCTGTTTACTTGTTCTGGAACGTTTGCTTGGGAAAGTTAGAGCAAACCAGGACATTAGGTGTATAACTGTCTGCACTGTTGGACACAAGCTCTCGGCTTATGCAGATGATATTCTGTTTTACCTTGCCAGCCCCTTGTCTCTTTGCCTAACCTCCTGGGGGAACACAGACATTTGGCTTGGTTTCTAACTTTAAAACGAATTCTTCTAATTTGGAGATCTTACCAATTACTCTGCCTTTCTGACTTTGCCTCCAATTTAAAAAGAGCCTTCTCCTTTCCTGGGCATCCTCTTCCTTAACCGCTTGCCGACCGCTGATCGGCATTTGACGGCGACAGAATGGATCTGTAAGGCAAAACGCCGTCATATGACGGCGGCTGCCAGATCGTGCACAGTGAGCGTGCGCCCGCCGCCGGAGGCGCGCCCGTGCGCTCACTGTGTTCGGGGAGGGCCAGGGAGCAGGTGCGGCGGATTCGATCTCCGCCGTCTACCCGTGATGCCCCCCCCGGAGTGAAAGAACGGAGGTCCGTGTAAGTAAACACGGACCTCCGTTCTGTGAGAGGGGGAAGTGCTGTGATCACAGCCTTCCTTTACATGGAAGCTGTGATCACTTCCCTTCCCCTGTTAGGGCAGCCCCCATACAGTAAGAACACGCCCAGGGAACACAGTTAACCCTTAGAGCGCCCGCTGCAGGTTAACCCCTTCACTGCCAATGGCATTTACACAGTAATCAGTGCATTTTTATAGCACTGATCGCTGTATAAATGCCAATGGTCCCAAAAAAGTGTCAAAATGTTCCGACATGTCCGCCCTAATATCGCAGTACCGCTAAAAATCGCAGATCGCCGCCATTACTAGTAAAAAATAAAAAAAAAATAAAAACCCTAGAAATGAATTGTCATCATCCGTAAACGCGATCACTTTTGCTCAAACCAATCAATAAACGCCTTCAGCCCTGAAGAAGTCACGTGAGGTGACGCAACGCGTAGGCGGAGTTTTAGCTTGCTGGACACACAGTGAGAGGCGCCCAGACGCCACTGTGTAATTTGATGATTTTTTGTGATTTTACTTTTTTTGGTTATAATACCTTTTTGGAGACAATAAAATACTCGTTTTAAATTACTACACTATGGAAGCCTTTTTATCTCCCCCCCCCCCTTCCTGAGTGGCACCGAGTTTACATAACTCAAAGGAGTGCAACCGATCGGACAGTGTGAACATTGATGATGGTCAGGATCAGGATTGAGAGCGCGTGGAACGATCGAACAAGGATCTCCAACAAAGAAACCTTGATGTGTACATACATCAAGCCATAGAGGTGAGCATTCTATGAGCACTTTCCCGTTTGGAAGCACTGCACAAAGGAATCCTTTTGGGATAGTATACCTATCCCCCTGAAAAAGAGGCATCCTTCACCTGTTTGGAGCACGAATATCTATAAGGACTATCTGAGCACAAGTCACTGGAAATATCACTACAAGCACCTTATTTGTGTTACAAGGACTTTTTATACACACTTGTGTTTTTTATATCCC
>BLSH010321410.1:128537-147204 GCA_018402905.1 Glandirana rugosa | reverse complement strand
ATTCCGTCAAACGGAATACAGCGGAGTTTGTAACTGAAACTAGTATTGTTATTATCTTGTTATTATAATGTACATTTCTATTGTCACATCTTTTATAACGTTTCTTGCTATAGCATTAGACCGGTAATAAGTAAAGTCTGAACCAGTCCTCCTGGTTCCAATCTATACTTCACCGTACGTCACCACATAAATCCAAAACACGACGGGATCGCCGGTTTGAAATTGTGCGTGTTCAGCTGATGGGAACCTGGGCGCAATGTACAGAGAGGAAGAGGTGGAGCCTAAAGAGGAAGGGGAGTGGTTTACAGGAGACAGGGCGGGTCTTAAACAGGAAGGGGTGTGACATTGCCAGGAAGGGGTGGGTCATATTTAAATTAGGGGGTGCACGAGTTTAGTCAGGCCTAGGGCAGCACAAAACCTAAATACACCACTGCATGCCACTTCATATCTAACCTTGGTCCTCCTGACCAAGTCTGAAATGAATAATGGCCAGATTACGATATCGTTCTTTGCAATATTTTCTACACTGTTATCTTTACATGTAATATTATTGTTCTATTATTGTTATGATCAAAGTCAATGTTTGAGGCGACATAAGGCAAACTGCCTTAAGTGTTCTTTTGATTCCCATTGATCCATGATATACTGCTCTTTGATCACCTTGTTCCTGTACATGATTATTGTACACAAATAAAGACTATATATATTAAAAAAATCACAGCGGCTCCGACAGTGGTAGTGCTATACTTGCTTAATCATAGCTGGAGAGGATATATATTAACTAAGATGCATACAGAGTTTTACCATGCCTATCTCACTCTTCGTATTTATAACTTTAAAAGTATCAGTAAAGCCCATTGGGTTTTGGGTAAATATTTACTGTAATAGTATAGGAAATATATATAACAGTTATAAAGCAGTCATACCTTTATTCTTCTTCATTTCTCTAATCAAGAATATACTTTCTTCACAAATCCTGTTCTCCATGGACTTTTTACCCAGGCCAAAATTCCGCAGCATGGACAGGGTGAAACGTCTGTGCTCCTTCCATGAGCGGCCATAGCCAGCAAGAACCACACCTGAGGCAAAAACAATGAGACAGGTGCAATGCAGGAGCGGAAATATTTTGTAGCATTAGTTAACATATTTGCTTTGCTTAAAATACTTCTGTATGTTATCCCAGGTCTAAAAAGACCATCTCTATTATTTATGCCTCAATTTTGGAAAAGTTGCCACCCAACCCTCTTGCTTACATAGCAAAATGGGAGAAGAACCTGAGGAATGGTATGGACCAGGACTAAAAGAAAATATGGCAGGAGATAGCCCACTGGTCCATAACTGCATTAGCCACAGAAATCAATTATCAATTTCTTATGCAATGGTATATAGTCCCACAACATTTTGCAAAGTTCATTCCCACCTCTTCTGACAAATGCTTCCAGGGATGCCAATGTCCAGGCACCCTCCTACATGTATGGTGTCATAAGTTTAAGAGGTTCTGGGCCAGCATGTACCAGTTAGTGTACACCACCCTAACATTTTTGTTGTGGCAAAGCAAACGCCGGAAATGGCATGGTGGCCTTCCATTCCTACAATTCTACAGGTGAAGCAAAAGAGGACATGCTTCTTAATCCAATACCTGCATCTTAGGAGGCCTTTCTTATTCAATGAAACATTATATACATCATTTCTTGATTTAACATATAAGCTAGGTAATTTTGCAATGCCATTCTTACCTCTGCCACCAGCTACAAGGTCAGTTAATCTGTTCTGAGGTCTGTCTGCAAAATCAACACCTTTGTTCACTAGAACTTCTTTGAGATCTTTAAGTCCCCGGACTACCACAGCTGGGGTAAACCCCAGGTAGATGCTAAACACTGGTCCGTACACCTTGGAGAACTGACACAGAAATACAATGGTTATGCTGTGTGCAAAGCATTGTGCAATATATCACAAATAAACCAGTTCACTGACACTTGAAGGCCATTTTCAAAAATGTTATTGCGTACATGTGGAATACAGCTGTATTTAAATGGTAACTTCATCCGCTATGTTGACTGGTTTAAAATCCACCTCTCTATAATGTTGGCCACACAGAATTGTCAGAAAATTTCAACCAATTTCATCCAGATTCCAATCATAAAATCAATCAAACCAATCAACATAACCCACCACTAACACTTTAGATTATTTCACAAAGTTGACAGAAATTGGGGGCGGTTGGTTGCATTTATCTGTTTGTTTTTTTTTATGATCAAAAGTAGATTGGAATTGCAGGAAAATTGGCTGTTGCTTGGCCCGCACTAAAGGATAGGTAAAGCCAAAAGGTTAAAAAATAAAAAGGTGTAATGTGGCCTCCTGCTGACCACAATAGACACTCTGCAGCGGATTACCCACCCCGCACGTACAGGACGTGCAAGGACTGGGGGAGGTTGAGAAGGCTGACTGATTATTTTTCATCACCTAGACCCATGGCGCAGCCAAAATAGTGGCAAGTCATCCTCTACACCCAGCACAGACTGCATATGCTGGTGAAGGGAAAGAAAGACAAAAAGCTCCTCCAGAAGCACAGCCAATAATGAGGGAGAAAATAATATGGACTGCTGCAACTCAAGTATCCCGAATACTAGGGCAAGAAATAATATTAGAAAAAATTGGTGCGCTGTCTCTTTAAATCTCAAAAACATCAAATGATTATTTCACCTCCACTCCGGGTTCAATGAGTATGAGAGAGCAGCAGTGCTGAGAGAGCTATTAACTTGTACTTTGAACCTGCAGTGGAGAGCGTCTCACAGGAGGGGAATACAAATCAAGAGACACAAGAGGGTTACAGATGCCTGTAACCACTTAAGATTGCTGATACCTTTGTGGAGAGCGGCTTATTGAATCCAAAGGGTTGGTTCATGCTATCCATTGTTGACAGTGCAATATCGGAAGTCCCTTGCCTATGAAAAAAGTTCACTTTGAAGATAGAATTTGTGCACTTTTGACTATATAATGAGCACCTTGAGCACCGAAGCACCTTGAGTGGAAATTTCCTTAAGCACTGAGCACTTTGTCACTATCAACTACTTATGGACTTTTGGCCGCTCCTGATGATGTCTGTATGATGAAACGCATAGGGCGGAGCTTGTAGCATGATTACGTCACTTCCGGTTTCTGGTCTGTAGAATGCAAGGCATCCCAGACACACTGCTACCCATCTGTATTGAACCCGCAGCACTATTGAGAGTACATAAACTCTTTTACTTTAATAAACTTTTTTTTTTTACGGACTTACACTATGAGATGCCTTTCTTTGAACCCATCCCTATGTGATTGTACCCTTTGACTGGATCCACCACGAGGAGAAGGAGATAATGGATAAAGAGTTGATCCTAGTGTGATGCCTTTCACCCCTGCAGGGGTATATCTTTGAGTGTGGATTTGAGGGGGGAGCATGTGTGGAATTTCACCCAAACTCCACCAGTGATATGATTTATTCAAGCACAAGTCACTTTTGAACAAGACTATTTACGTGGATTTATGAACTATGGGTTTTTTTGCACCTTTGGAAGATTTTGGTTTTATTATTGACTGATTTCTGGCTTTTTATATGGACTTTTTGTTGCACATAAAGCACGCTGAGCAGTTTATTATTGTTTTTTATGTTATATTATGTATTTCACTTTCCATCAATATAATTTTCTCTAGCCATTTATGGTTTTAAATGTAGCACGATTAAAATTGTGCACTTATAATAACTAATATAATAACACTTTGCTACAATGTAAAGTAGTGAGTGTACAGCTTGTATAACAGTGTAAATTTGCTGTCCCCTCAATATAACTCAACACACAGCCATTAATGTCTAAATCGCTGGCAACAAAAGTGAGTACACCCCTAAGTGAAAATGGGCCCAAAGTGTCAATATTTTGTGTGCCCACCATTATTTTCCAGCACTGCCTTAACCCTTTTGGCCATGGCGTTCACCAGAGCTTCACAGGTTGCCACTGGTGTCCTCTTCCACTCCTCCATGACAACATCACGGAGCTGGTGGATGTTAGAGACCTTGCGTTCCTCCACCTTTTGTTTGAGGATGCCCCACAGATGCCCACTAGGGTTTAGGTCTGGAGATATGCTTGGCCAGTCCATCACCTTTACTCTCTGCTTCTTTAGCAAGGCAGTCGTCTTGGAGGTGTGTTTGGGGTCTTTGGCATGTTGCAATACTGCCCTGCGGCCCGGTCTCCGAAGGGAGGGGATCATGCTCTGCTTCAGAATGTCAGAGTACATGTTCGTATTCATGGTTCCCTCAATGGACTGTAGCTCCCCAGTGCCGGCAGCACTCATGCAGCCCCAGACCATGTTACTCCCAGCACCATGCTTGACTGTAGGCAAGACACAAATGTCTTTGTACTCCTCACCTGGTTGCCACCACACATGCTTGACACCATCTGAACCAAATAAATTTATCTTGGTCTCATCAGACCACAGGGCATGGTTTCAGTAATCGATGTCCTTAGTCTGCTTGTCTTCAGCAAACTGTTTGCTGGCTTTCTTGTGCATCATCTTTACAAGAGGCTTTCTTCTGGTAAAACAGCCATGCAGATCAATTTGATGCAGTGTGTGGTGTATGGTCTGAGCACTGACAGGCTGACCCCCACCCCTTCAACTTCTGCAGCAATGCTGGCAGCACTCATACGTCTATTTCCCAAGGACAACCTCAGGATGTGTTGCTGAGCATGTGCCCTCAACCTCTTTGGTTGACCATGGCGAGGCCTGTTCTGAGTGGAACCTGTCCTGTTAAACTGCTGTATGGTCATGACCACTGTGCTGCAGCTCAGTTTCAGGGTCTTGCCAATCTTCTTATAGCCTAGGCCATCTTTATGTAGAGCAACAATTTTTTTTTCAGATCCTCAAAGAGTTCTTTACCATGAGGTGCCATGTTGAACTTCCAGTGACTAGTATGAGAGAGTGAGAGCGATAACACCAAATTAACACACCTGCTCCCCATTCACACCTGAGACCTTGTAACACTAACGAGTCCCATGACATTGGGGAGGGAAAATTGCTAATTGGGCCCAATTTGGACATTTTCACTTGGGGGTGTACTCACTTTTGTTGCCAGCGGTTTAGACATTAATGGCTGTGTGTTGAGTTATTTTGAGGGGACAGCAAATTTACACTGTTATACAAGCTGTACACTCACTACTTTACATTGTAGCAAAGTGTCATTTCTTCAGTGTTGTCACATGAAAAAATATAATAAAATATTTACAAAAATGTGAGGGGTGTACTCACTTTTGTGAGATACTGTAACACTTCTTTTTAGAATATTATACACCAGACTTAAGCACCCCCAATTCACCCCCCTCTCTTCATTCACAAATTACTTCACTTATTATTTTGTTGGGGTGGGCAGCAGCCACACTTCTATTAACGTAGTGCGGAATATAACATTTATTTCAAATACATGTGGACTTTTATTTGACTAGATACTTTTTTGATGGATTTTAATCATTTGTTTGAAAGATATTGCACATTATATTCTACACAATATTTTTTATTTGCACTTGCACTTTTCACATGATTTTAGAATTTGCATTTTGTTATTGTTTATTTATCAGTTTGCATCTGTTTGTTTGCATTGATTTATGTAGGATTTAAGTGTTCAGTACACACACACACACATTTGTTTTTAAACTTGCACTTATTTGTATTCTCATATTATTTATTGGCCCAGTATTTGGGATACTTGAGTTGCAGCAGGTCATATTATTTTCTTTCGCTGAGCGCAAAAAATGTATCTATTTTTTAACAATGAGAGGCAGTCTCCTTATCCCTGATCTCTTACCTCTTCTACACCCTCCTCTGGCAGTCCAACCAAATCCAGGCAAAAGATAATGGAGAACCTCTCTTTTGAATTTGCCGAGGTAAGACCTATTAATGAATTTCTCACCCTGAATCAACAAGTTCTAGACACTACCCTAATAGAAATGATGACTTTCCTGAGGGGTTCCCTACCATTAGATATTATGTCCTTTGCCAATCTATTTAAAGCAGGGCACAAGAGGTGGGTGCATCCATGCCCTGCTCCTCTACCTACTGCAGCTCTACCACTGCTATTACCAGCAATTTCTCACTGTCAAAATTCAGCCGCTTATACATAAATTACATTTGCAGATAGATTGCAAGTGACAGCAAGTAAATAAAATATGGTGACTTTTGATCTGCATGCTACATCAGTTAAAGTAACTTTACAAGTATAATTATTCTTTAGTTAACCATATTCAGGGTTTAGCCTAGCAACCCTTGCTGTATAGAGATGGGCTCAGGCGTGTTCAGGATCCTAGTCCCAACCCACCTGCCTGATCCCGCCAGGAAGCCAACACTGCACAATGCTAGGAAATGTCTCACTGCCTGTGATTAGCGGTGTGCAGTGTCGGCTTCCTGGCGGGATCGGGCAGGTGGGACGGGATTAGGACCTCTAACAAGCCTGAGCCCACCTTTACACCCTAACCAGGAAGAGTGTCTCTGCTCTGAGCTGCATGGATTCTGCAGGCAACTACCAAATCTCTGTGAACAGCAGGGTCAGCTGTACTGCCTTTCCAGCATTCAGAAATGCAATTAAGCCCTGGTTCACACTGACATGATTTGGCATGCGATTTGACATGTCAAATCGCATGCCAAATTGGTGGCAATAGCCGGCAATGGGACCGTCCTAATCGTTGTGACGGTGCACCGATTTCAAAAAGTAGTTCTTGTACTACTTTTTGCAGTTTACAGGTGCGATTTCCATAGGCATCTGTGCAGAAACCCACACAGATGCCTGTGAAATCGCAGCTGAAATTGGACCTGACATGCGGGAAAGAAATGGTGCGAGTTCAGCTGAACTCGCATGATTTCATTCCCGCACTCAGTGTGAACCTTGGCTAAGTACAATTATGTGTCATGTTTAAAAGCTTACATGTTCACTAATGCACTTAATCTCCATGCCACAGCATAACTACAGTTCTAGCCTGATTGTGGGAGAATTGCACAGGAGCATGTGTTTAGGTACAAAACCACTGAACATCAATCCTGCAGGGTTTAATGTAAAAGCATACCACTGACAACTAATGTTGGGGGGCAGGGGGAGATTATAAATATAGCTTGCCACTTACCACTAGTGTTGGTGAAAGGGGGGGGGTTATAATCACAGCTTGCCACTGACCACCAATGTGAGGCGGTTATTAGAGCCTGCCGCTGACCACCAATGCTGGGGGGGTTCTTATGACAGCCTGCCATTAACCACTGCTGCTGGAGGGGGTTATTATTAAAACCTGACACTGACCAAGAGATGATCTGTCAGTCTGATCATTGCATGGAGATGATCAGACAGACAAAAACAACGGGTGACTCAATTAACAATGCAGTCCCCTCCAAAAGCCCCTGTCCATTTGGGTCTGTCACAATCTCCTTTGCTAATCTCATTTCCAAAGTTGGGAGCAGGGCCTAATAACCCCATACACAGTCTCAGAATGGCTACATGCCATTAAAAATAAACTCCTCTGCATCTTGTTGCACTAACCACTGGGAATCCTTCCACTAAACATTGATAATCCTCCAAAAAACTCACACCCTGCTAGGGTTGCCACCTCATCCCTTTAAACCTGAACACATTAATTACACAGGTTCTGTGGCTGATTACGGTGTTAATTAAACTCACTTAGTGCCCTATCTGCATTAAATTAGCCTCAGAACCTGTGTAATTCATATGTGTTTGGGTTTAAAGGGATGAGGTGGCAACGCTACGCCCTGCTGATATATTATTACTCCATACCAATTGCTGATGTTCTCCACCTCCAACCTACCTTTTGTTAAAGGGACTTGGATCAACCTGGACATCTCCTATGTGTATTTTGGCCCTGAATGTGTTTGACCATCTTCTAAAGACCAGTTTCTCAACAAACTTCTGTAGCCACCAGCTATTTTTTTAAAACCTACCCCACAGCTGGCTCTACTGAGCCTTGGAGTTGACAATTTGCCCTCCACTTTTAGGGCACTTGTTGTCTTTATCTTTAATATAGTGAGACAGCTTATCATTAGAAACTATAAAAACAACTCTCCCCTTAAATATATTGGAACTAATATCTAATGTCAATGTACAGGGCAACTTTGCAGGACTGCTAGCATGAAAAAGTAGGCCATAAGTAGAGGTAAGAAGAGGGATCTATCCAAGAAACAAATTTTCTTTCTCAGTAGGTAATCTTCCTAGCTTACTCAGTTTGTGTTAGTATATGGCAGAGATACGTAATTAGCGGACCTCCAGATGTTGCAGAACTACAAGTCCCATGAGGCATAGCAAGACTCTGACAGCCACAAGCATGACACCCAGAGGCAGAGGCATGATGGGACTTGTAGTTTTGCAACAGCTGGAGGTCCGCTAATTGCTTATCCCTGGTATATGGGATCAGACAACCTGCTACACGTTTTTCTCACCCTTTCAATCACCCATCTCCCTAGTAATCCTCTCTGTCCTTTTGATATGATGCTTAACATCTGTGTGATAACCAATCTTTACACAGTCTGCAATCTGTGATTTTCCAATGTATTGAACTTAACCTGCTCTAATAATATCATGTATTTTTTGTTATATCTGACAATGATTAATAAAGATGTGCGAAAAAAAACAAAAACATCCTTTCTAGTCTTTGCAAAGAGATTTTGCAATGGAGATCTCAGGTCTGCCCCTCCTCTATCTTGCTATTTTTTCTTTCCCTAGCAGTGGGATCATGTCCTCTGCTCAATACTTAGTTGACCTCAAAATATGTTCTTTAAACAGAGCAGTCATAAGGTGGGAACGCAACAAGCCGACAGGGTGGAGGGAACACAGAAGTATGGCTTTGAAAAACATGACAATCATCTGATAGCAGGCTCTAATGCACAGTCATGGTAACCAAGTTCCCATTGCCTTTACTGATATAACTGGTCTCAGTAATGATGTTGCTGCACCCAGTAACCTTTTCACATAGCGTTACACAGAAAATAAAACACACACAAAATTGTCAACATTGTGCGTCTGGCTGTTATTTTTTTTCTCCTGTATCGGAAACAATGCATCTTCAGTTTTTATAAATCAGATCAGCTATTGTTAACTAGGTGCATATTTCCATGGCAACTGTGTTTCCTAAAAAACATTGGCTTTTTTATCTGTCCTGCCAATCAACCATCAGGTTCCAACTGTAAGATTTCCAGTGGAGGTTAACGATTAAAGAGAGTAAGGAAGTGTTATAACACCTGTCAGGTTTTATTGTAGTCTGCTATTTCATTAGGAATATTGCTGTATGTGATAGCAGAACAAAGCATTAAAGGAAGGGGAGTCATTACATAAGGAAGGCAGACAAAATAAAAACCTGACATGTTCTAATTCTTTCCCAACCTACTAAATAATTGGTCTGTCTCTGTCTTAATTGGAAAAATTTCCCATAATTTCCTGTCCATCTCACCATAGACAGCCACCACAGACAGTGTCTGACAAAGGGCAAGTATCTCATAGATGGCCATCCAACTTTACTATTTACTCAAGGTAATTTTTTTGTGATGTAAGCGAGGGACTGGGGATTAGAGAGTTCCCATGGACAGATGGGATTATCAATTTGTTTGAAAGCGCTTGATCTTCGATTTTAATGTGAGTGTTTTTAATCTGTTAACCATTAATAAAATGTGGAAATGGTGAGAACTATGTGGTTTTCTCTATTTACTTGCTAAAGATCTAAGGATTTAAAGTGGCTGTAGCTGGATATACTGTGAACCAAACAATATATATACTGGAGATCTACAGCTGTGCTCATAAGTTTACATACCCTGGCAGAATTTTGATTTCTTTGCCATTTTTCAGAGAATATGAATGATAACACAAAAACGTTTCTTTCACTCATGGTTGGGCTTTGGCTGAAGCCATTTATTATCAATCAACTGTGTTTACTCATTTTAAATCATAATGACAACACAAATTACCCAAATGACCCTAATCAAAAGTTTACATAGCCTGGTGACTTTGGCCTGATAACATGCACACAAGTTGACACAAAGGGGTTTGGATGGCAATTAAAAATAACCATTCTCGCCTGTGATCTGTTTGCTTGTAATTAGTGTGTGTGTATAAAAGGTAAATGAGTTTCTGGACTCCTGACAGACCCTTGCATCTTTCACCCAGTGCTGCACTGACGTTTCTGGATTCTGAGTCATGGGGAAATCAAAAGAATTGTCAAAGGATCTGTGGGAAAAAATAGCTGATTTGTAAAAAACGGGAAAGGGATATAAAAAGATATCCAAGGAATTGAGAATGCCAATCAACAATGTTCAAACTGTAATCAAGAAGTGGAAAATGAGGGGTTCAGTTGAAACCAAACCACGGTCAGGTAGACCAACTAAAATTTCAGCCATAACTGCAGGAAAATTGTTTGAGATGCAAAGAAAAACCCACAAATAACTTCAGGTGAAATACAGGACTCTCAGAAAACATGTGGTGTGGCTGTTTCAAGATGCACAATAAGGAGGCACTTGAAGAAAGATAGGCTGCATGGTCGAGTCGCCAGAAGAAAGACATTACTACGCAAATGCCACAAAATATCCTGCTTACAATATGCCAAACAGCACAGAGACAAGCCTCAAACCTTCTGGCACAAAGTCATTTGGAGTGATGAGACCAAAATTTAGCATTTGGCCACAACCATAAATGCTACATTTGGAGAGGAGTCAACAAGGCCTATGATGAAAGGTACACCATTCCTACTGTGAAACATGGAGGTGGATCGCTGATGTTTTGGGGATGTGTGAGCTACAAAGGCACTGGAAATTTGGTCAAAATTGATGGCAAGATGAATGCAGTACGTTATCAAAAAATACTGGAGGAACATTTGCATTCATCAGCCAGGAAGTTGCACATGAGACGTACTTGGACATTCCAACATGACAATGATCCAAAACACAAGGCCAAGTCGACCTGTCATTGGCTACAGCAGAATAAAGTGAAGGTTCTGGAGTGGCCATCTCAGTCTCCTGACCTCAATATCATTGAGCCACTCTGGGGAGATCTCAAAACGTGCAGTTCATGCAAGAAAGTCCAAGAATTTCCAGCAACTGGAGGCTTTTTGCCAAGAGGCAGAGAAGATAAAGAGGCACATCCACAAATACCACAAAAGACTTCATGCTGTCATTGATGTTAAAGGGGGCAATACACGGTATTAAGAACTGGGGTATGTAAACTTTTGATCAGGGTCATTTGGGTAGTTTCTGTTGTCATTATAATTTAAAAAGAGTAAAACGCAGTTGATTGATAATAAATGGCTTCAGCCAAACACGAACCATGAGTGAAAGAAATGTTTTTATGTTATCATTCATATTCTCTGAAAAATGGCCAAGAAATCATAAATTCTTCCAGGGTATGTAAACTTATTAGCACAACTGTATAAGCCACATTAGACCTCAGTTTAATGAAAGTTTTAGATTTAAGCATTTGAAACAGCTAAACATAAAATGTTTGGTGGAATGCTCACCGCTTTTAAATCCTTTAGGGGGCTGGAGAAATCCATCTGTAGCATGTTCCCCAGGACAGGCAATGCTATAGGGCCAGGTGGGAAACCCTTTGGCCGAGACAGCTTCCATCGTAGCAACAAAAAAAGAGCAAAGCCCCCCAGAAACAGGGTAAAATAATCCATAGCATCTATACAGTGTGCTGGCTGAGAGATACCTGCACACTATGTTATATATATAGCCTGAGTAATGCTCCACCCTAAGAGAAAGCTATGATAATGCCTGGTGTTATGTTACATGACACGGTCTTATTGAAGGCAACAGACGTCAAATTTTTTTCATAGCTTTATGCTTGAGAAGCAAATATGCATATCCTGGCACGAGTGAACTTTGGAAGTGTTGCATAGTTTTACATAGTGTTGCATAGATATTGCTGAAAAGCTGAACATGTGATATACATGATGTAACATTTCTGTAAAAACAGAATTTTTGTATACTTATGAGATGTGTCTGCTCACTAGTAAGGGAGGAAAAATACTGCACTAAATTTTTATTACAAACATTTTTTTAAAATATTCTTCGGGGAGCACTACTGTATATTGGTATATTTTACACAAGCCTGCAGTTCAGCTTTATATGTATAGGTGGATTAAAAGAGAAGTATGACCAAAGCTTTTTTGGCCATACTTTTCTTGTGGGTCAAAAGAGTACACTTACTTTTGCTCTCCTGTGAGCCAGAGTCAAGTGATAGCAAGCTATTGCCCGCTATCTCCTGACACAGCAGAGCTGCTGCAGACTCTGGAAGGATCCTGACAATATTGTTGGGATTTACCCAGGTGTCTGATTGATAGAGGGCTCATCATCTCAGCTCAAGCCAGCTGTGCCCACTTCCTTCTCTGCACGGTGCTTGAGTGAGAGCTGGAGGAGCAGAGCCGACAGTGGTGACTGACAGTCACTGCTTTGCACTTGGAGCAGAATTGAATGATCAGTGGTCAGTCAGATCAGTGTGTCAGTTCTCGGTCTTAGAGCCACCGTTGGACAGCTGCAGCATACAGGTGATTTATGTGTTTATTTTTTAAAAACCCACATTCCTTTAACTAAAATAAAAAGAAGACAATGGAAGGTGCTACAATAAAATAGCAGCTTTATGGTCCCCAAAAAAGGCAATGTTGGCTGATATTAAAAGAGGCCCCCAAGTTCCTCTGCTCTGAAGTTTTAGGGAATCACGCCCAGGGTGATCTACTAAACGGGGCGAGATCCTTGCTTGGAGAAGGAATGAAGGGATGCTGTCAAAGCCAACAGCCAATTATAGGCGGCATTGGCATTCCCTACCTCTCAGCCACACATATGCAAGAGACATGTATGCATGTGGCTGCAGGACAGGGAATACTGCCTATAATTGGCTGTTGGCTTTGACAGCTTCCCAAAAGGAGAAATTACAAGGAATTTGGACTCGTGTCCAGACATGCCTGAGTTCATTGCTGCCCCATATCCCTCTCTGGTAACACTACCGGGTGCATAATGCAGGACCTCCCAGCCCTTCACCATTTCTACAAGAGCCCAATTGCCTTCTTACTAGGCAGCTTACAAAGGCCTTTGTGTTGAACGGTTAGGGGTCTATTTTTCAAAGTTTTCGTCAAAGATTCACCTAAATGATATTATAAGAAAGGAGGTAGGGAAAGTTTTGGGACTTTAAATGAAGTTGTGGCCTGGCATGGCCATATACTTCCATCCCTGTCAAGATATAAAAAATGCATAAAAATGCAAAAAACGGGGGGGGTGGGACTTTGTATGACGCATGTGGTGGTTAATAGATACATTGATGGATACACAAGAACCTGGTTAAAGTTTTTATTAATTCATATATTCATAAATGTATACGTACATATCTCAATATCAGTCTTAAAATGATAAAACATGATCGTAGGTGGAGGTAATCAAATAATACATAGTAGAGTTTCCCAAGCCACCATTTCATATAGATATACACACATAAATGAAAGATAATGACTGCATGGCCCATGATCTATTTAAACCCTAATATTGATAATCTGGTTATAAACATAAAGACATTGGAGTCTATGATACACATGATTGTACAAAACACAACACTGGTAGCTCTACGCGTTTCGTGGCTAAGGGCTCTTTCACACACGGAGCCCGTTTTGACGGGCTCCGTTGCTCAGCGGGGATCCATCCGTTGATCCCCGCTGAGCCGACGTGCAGATACTGACCTGTCAGAGCTCCATTATCCTCTATGGAGGATCGGATGAGCACGGACCGTCTGTCCGTGTTCATCTGATCCGATCCGCTAGATGGAAAATAGGGCTTCCATCCGTCTGTTTCTGGCGGATCGGAGCAGATCGGGTGTCAGCGGACATGTCACCACTGACATCCGCCGCTCCATAATGGAGCACAATGGAGCGTCCGTTTGGGTCCGCCTGAAAAACTGACAGGCGGACCCAAACGGACCGTGTGTGTGAAAGGGGCCTAAGGGGCCACTCATCAGGAATAAGCGTGTTATGATCTGTAATACAAAAGATAAAAAAAATAGTCTAACAAATATCTGCATAGATAAGGATGGGGTATATCACACAGGGTACATAGCCCACGTGGGTTGCTTACTCAACTTATGTACCGGCAGCGCAGCCCCAGAGACAATAGGTCACCCAGGAACGTCAATTCTTTCATAGACTCCAATGTCTTTATATTTATAACCAGATTATCAATATTAGGGTTTAACCACTTGCCGACCGGCGTCTGATGGTGACAAAGTGGCTCGAAATCGCAAACTGCTGTCATATGACGGCAGCTGTGAGATCCCGCACTGTGAGCACTGTGATCCGGGAGGGCTTCCCGCTATGGCCCTCCGCAGTGAAAGAACGGAGGTCCGTGTAAGTAAACACTGATCTCCGTTCTGACAGGGGGGAAGGGGTGATCACAGGCTTCCTATATATGGAAGCTGTGATCACTCCTCTCCCCCTGCCTGCCCAGCCCACATAGAGGTAGAACACTCCCAGGGAACACAGTTAACCCTTAGAGCGCCCCCTCCAGGTTAACCCCTTCACTGCCAATGGCATTTACACAGTAATCAGTGCATTTTCATAGCACTGATCGCTGTATAAATGCCAATGGTCCCAAAAAAATGTCAAAATGGTCCAACATATCTGCTGCAATATCGCAGTACCGCTAAAAATCGCAGAAATGAATTCTCATCATCCGTAAATGCTGCAACTTTTGCGCAAACCAATCAATAAACTAAAAATATGAGGAAGAATATAAATCGGCCAAAACCGATGAAAAAAATGTTTTTTTATATTTTTTTTGGATTTCTATTTTAGCAAAAAGTAAGAAATTTGGGGGTTTTTTGCAAAATTATCGCTCTTCTTTTGTTTATAGCGGTGATCAGAAATGACACAAAGGGATCAAATACCACCAAAAGAAAGCTCTATTTGTGGGAAAAAAAGGATGCAAATTTTGTTTGGGTACAACGTTGCACGACCACGCAATTGTCAGTTAAAGTGACGCAGTGCTGAATCGCAAAAAAGTGCTCTGGTCCTAAAGTGTGGAATCCTTCTGGGGCTGAAGTGGTTAAATAGATCATGGGCCATGCAGTCATTATCTTGCATTTATGTGTGTATATCTACAGTATATTAAATTGCTGGATTGGGAAACTCTACTATGTATTGCTATTTGATTACCTCAACCTGCTATAATGTTTTATCATTTTAAGACTGATATTGAGATTATATGTACAGTATCTCACAAAAGTGAGTACACCCCTCACATTTTTATAAATATTTTATTATATCTATTCATGTGACAACACTGAAGAAATGACACTTTTCTACAATGTAAAGTAGTGAGTATACAGCCTGTATAAGAGTATTTGCTGTCCCCTCAAAATAACTCAACACAGCCATTAATGTCTAAACCGCTGGCAACAAAAGTGGGTACACCCCTAAGGGAAAATGTCCAAATTGGGCCCAATTAGCAATTTTCCCTCCCCGATGTCATGTGACTCGTTAATGTTACAAGGTCTCAGGTGTGAATGTTGAGCATATGTGTTAAATTTGGTGTTATTGTTCTCACTCTCTCATACTGGTCACGGAAGTTCAACATGGCACCTCATGGCAAAGAACTCCCTGAGGATCTGAAAAAAAGAATTGTTGCTCTACATAAAGATGGCCTAGGCTATAAGAAGATTACCAAGACCCTGAAACTGACTTGCAGCACGGTGACCAAGACCATACAGCGCTTTAACAGGATAGGTTCCACTCAGAACAGACCACGCCATGGTCGACCAAAGGGGTTGAGTTCATGTGCTCAGCGTGAGATTGTCTTTGGGAAATAGACGTATGAGTGCTGCCAGCATTGCTGCAGAGGTTGAAGGGGTGGGAGATCAGCCTGTCAGTGCTCAGACTATACGCTGCACGCTGCATTAAAGTGGTCTGCATGGCTGTTGTCCCAGAAGGAAGCCTCTTCTAAAGATGATGCACAAGAAAGCCCGCAAACAGTTTGCTGAAGACAAGCAGACTAAGGATATGGATTACTGGAACCATGCCCTGTGGTCTGATGAGACCACTTATTTGGTTCAAATGGTGTCAAGCGTCTGTCGCAGCAACCAGGGGAGGAATACAAAGACAAGTGTGTCTTGCTTACAGTCAAGCATGGTAGTGGGAGTGTCATGGTCTGGGGCTGCCGGCAATAGGGAGCTACAGTTCATTGAGGGAACCACGAATGCCAACATGTACTGTGACATACTGAAGCAGAGCATGATCCCCTCCCTTCTGAGAGTGGGCCGCAGGGCAGTATTCCCACATGATAATGACCCCAAACACACCTCCAAGACAACCATTGCCTTGCTAAAGAAACTGAGGATAAAGGTGATGGACTGGTCAAGCATGTGTCAGGAATCACAACCTGGAACTCCAGCCGGCATGCGCGTGTGCACGTGGCAGGTGTGCGCACGTGTGCACGTGTAGCAGGTGCGCGCCGCCAATGGTGCCAAACTGCCTATTTGAATGGCCAGGACCAGGTGGCAGGTGCTGTCCGTTCTACAGTGTTCCCTGCACCTGTGACCCCTGTGACTTACTCTGAGAGACTTCCTGTTACCTGTGACCTTGGCTTCCTTTTGATTCAGCTTGTTATCTGCCTACATTGACCCCGACCTGCCTATGACTTCTCTTCTGCCTGCTCCCTATGTACTTCTGCTGCCCGCCTGTTGCCGACCCCGCATTTGCCCAACTATCCGTCTGCCTAACCCATCTGTACTGCACCGCCAGCCTGTAACCGACCCAGCCTGCATCACCACTCTTCTGTCTGCACGTGCCTCCAGTGGACCTCCACCGGCCATCCATGACCAAGTCCAGCCCTCGTGTCTCCCTGCGCTCTAGAGCTCCTCTGTTTACTCTATCTGGGGTTCCTGAACCAGGGCCGTAAGAGAGGTTGCCACCTGCATAAGTCAGGCTCTACCATCACGTATGTGACAGCATGTCTCCAGACCTAAACCCTATTGAGCATCTGTGGGGCATCCTCAAACGGAAGGGGGAGGAGTGCAAGGTCTCTAGCATCCACCAGATCTGTGATGTCGTCATGGAGGAGTGGAAAAGGACTCCAATGGCAACCTGTGAAGCTCTGGTGAACTCTATGCTTAAGAGTAACCCTCTTAAAAAGATAGTGCTGGAAAATAATGGTAGCCACAAAAAATATTGACACTTTGGGCCCAATTTGGCCTTTTTTACCCTCGGGGTGTTCTTACTTTTGTTGCCAGCAGTTTAGACATTAATGGCTGTGTGTTGAGTTATTTTGAGGGGACAGCAAATTTACACTGTTATACAAGCTGTACACTCACTACTTTACATTGTAGCAAAGTGTAATTTCTTCAGTGTTGTCACATGAAAAGATATAATAAAATATTTACAAAAATGTGCGGGGTGTACTCACTTTTGTGAGATACTGTACATATTTATGAGTATATGAATTAATAAAAACTTTAACCATGTTCTTATGTATCCATCAATGTATCTATTAACCACCACATTCTTAATACAAAATCTCAACCCCCCTTTTTTGCGTAATTGATATTATAGAAAAATAGAAACATTGATTCATATTCTCCTTTAGTATTGTTTATATAATGTATTTTTATGTCTAATCATTCACTTAAACCTCGTACACACGGGTGCGACAGTCGTACGACCGGACGTCCAAAATCATATGTTGGCTGTTGTGTCTCGCATACTGACATGCACTGAGCGATTGTACAACCAAGCCTAACGTAGTGATGTGTTACGAGCGTATAACAAGGAAGTTCCGGTGCATGTGATTTGTGAATTAGGAATGTAGGTTTCCCAGAATGGACACTTCCGGGCGTTCCTGACTTCTAAGCATGCGTGTTTGTTGCTTTGTTGGACCAACTTCTCTGTACACACGGTACAACGGTCGTACAATCGCTTGTTGTACAACCAAAGTTTTCTAGTCTGCTCATTCAACTTCAGTTGTACAACCGTTTTATGATGGCTGTTGTAATTGCATGTACTAATGGTCAGATGATCGTACAACCAGCTGGTTGTATGACCGCTGTTGTGCGACTGTTGTACCGTGTGTTGCAGGGCTTTACTCTTTAAAATGAACCCTGAATGGCTAAAGCACAAAATTATTTTAATAACACGTTCTCTTGTTTATTTATAAATACAGTATATGTACTGTACTAGAAGGGCAGAATAAACAATAGAACTTACCACCTTCTGCACTAATTGGTATGTGTACAGCGCCACATACTGGAAAAAGGCAAAAACAACATGGAGTGTGGGCAGAGCTAGGCAGAGGAGTGTGTCCTGGCCTGGGAGGTGGAGAGCGGGCAAATCTAATAAAGGGGGTTGTGTGTGCGGTTGGGAACTGTGCCTCCTGTTCTGATCAGTGTCTTCTCCTCTGGGGTCCCACGTGTCATATTTTGGGCTGAAAAAATAGGCAGGTTTCAAAAGAAATTGAGCCATTAAGCAGAACATTTGTAACATTGACTCCATCTGTGCTCTCTATGGTGTTCCGAACCCAGAGAGATGGGGGTCTAGGGGTTATGAGTGATAGGTGTCTGGGAGTGACCAATGATCAAGGTCTGGGAGTACTCAATGATGGGGTCTGGAAATGATCAATGAGGGGGGTCTGGGGG
>BLSH010321410.1:100575-110856 GCA_018402905.1 Glandirana rugosa | reverse complement strand
AAACACTCAAAGTGGTCCACCTGTATCTCGAGGACTTTTCTCCTTCAACCGATGGCTAGGTAATTTTCTGACTGTAATAAGGTCTCCCTCATGTGAGGTCCTAGACGTAAAGAAAAACATGAAGAGTTATTTTGTTGTTTTTGTTTGAGTACCTGACCGATGACTCCCCTGTCGCGACGTAAGAAGTCCTCTATCTCACTTATAAAATCTAGTCGACTTCTTCTTAAACAACTTTGTTGTACACGATATGTTTTAGACAACCATAAGTACTACGAACTACCTATATCTCACACCTTTAGATGTAAACAAATATACTCTTAAGTGATACGTGACAGTCGGACCTAAAATATACATATAAAAAACACTATTATGTTAGGTCAATGCTAGAGGTCTGATGGTTGTGGAAGTGATGGTGATAAGCACCATTGTCTGCAAATAATGTCTAACACAATATCAATGAAAACATTCAGATTGTATTATCACAAAAAATATACATATAAAATCCAGGCTGACAGTGCATAGTGAATTCTCATATAAACAAATGTAGATTTCCACACTCTATATCCATCAAGCATCATGAATACCAACAGATTTTGTATAGCACATGTTGTTTCAACAAATTCTTCTTCAGCTGATCTAAAATATTCACTCTATCTCCTGAAGAATGCAGCGCTGTCCCCTCAGTAGCCAGTCCATGAGTTTGTTTTTGTTGTTTTATTGAGAAGTACAAAAAGAAATGCAGATCCTGGAGTGTACTCCCTCTGGAATAATGTCAGTCTTTTAATGGATCGGTAGCCAACTTCCTCTTTTCAGGAGCTCTATGTCCACCTGGTGAAACTCACAAAGTCCCAACACTTCCAGGAAATACCAGCCCACCTGTCTGCCTTGAAAAGTGTCTCAGAGCAAGGGATTTAGGTTAGCTGTGGCACTTTTCCAGTGAAATAGCAGCCTTCTCCCTTAGTGGCCCTTGGGGTAATAGGTAGATGTACTGACACTGTGCCTTGAATCCTGCTGCCTTGTTTTAGACTGCTGTTCAGGCCCCCTGCTGTACAGGTCTTCCCATGCTGGACCGGGTGTCTCCTGGATGAGACTGAAGGGAGGTGAAGGTCCCTCTCTCCAGTTTCCTCTCCTTCTTCTCTTAGTTCCAGTCAGGAAGCAGAGCCCCCCAGCCCCAGAATACCCTCTCAGGCCTCACTATCCTCAGCTTCAGCACTCCATCTTCCACCTGACAACAACCCCAACTGGCCAAGCTCTTAAACATTTAAGGACCCCATCTCCCCACCTTCTGGGCCATCCTCGCCCAAGGATTCGCAGAGATCCCCTAAATATCCAGGCTTCCATTTCCATACCTCCTCCCATTAAGTTTTGGAACTTTCCAGAATTAGGGAGAGGTATTAGAAGCCCTGCCTGCAGAGTCTGCTAACTATCCTGAATCTGAACCCACAGCAACTACCTAGACTCACCCAAACTACTGTGAGTCAGATAAATATTTCTAACTTAAACTGTACACTAGAGGGTACAACAGGAAGAATTTGTCAAAATGCTTTGGGTTATCCACAAGAATAACGTCATCATTGTAGTGTTGACTGTTGTGGAAGAACGAAGGTCTACCAAGCAAACCAGCTTGGAAAGATTCATTTTCAGAGACAAAGTTGCCAATAAGGCAGGACAGAAGGATCAGGGATGGTCCATCAACATTCGGGGCCTTGATGGAAAGATGATACAGGTCCCTAACCCAGAGTTTTATTGCTAGACTATACCAGGTGCCTTGTTATCCTTCCTGCATCCTTCATGCATCCTGTCTCTCTGTTGCTACACCCTATAAGGGTTTTTGTGCTGATTGCAGATTCACTAAGGCAGAGTGTGACCAGCCACATTACCTCTGAATCTGCTGAAGAAAGAGGTTGGCTGCTTGGTGGAAGTGAGTCTCTGCCATTGCTCTGGAGATTGCTGGCCAGTTCCTCTTCAGTTGTAATGGGATTGTTGCTCAATTCAAGAGGGTGGCAAAGCCTCACTTTGGGTCACTTTTCAACCTTCTGTTGCATTTAGTGGGGAGTGGAAGCCCTCTGCATCTGTATGTGTACAGCTGGAGCCATTGCATAATTTGTTCATTCCTAAAGATGTTAGGTTCATTGGAATTTGATTTGCAGAGCCAATGACCAGACTGCACATATGTTGATAGATGGGATTGGGAGTAACATTGCTATGTGGAAAAGTATATACATAAATGTTGTGGTAAGGATTTAGATTAGCTAGGATGCATCTACTCCAGTTTTCTTCTAGGACCCTGGAGAATGTCAATGTGTCATGGTTGCTACACCTATTCTTATTGTTTGCAAACAATTGCTGCATCTAGGTTCATTAGGGGTACTCTAGTGTTTGGCCACTAGGTGGCAGTTTATATTAAGAGTGTGGTCTATCCATGCCTTAAGTGTGGTAAGATATACATTTTACAAAAAAAATGTGTAAACTCCTGTGCTCCCTTTGTGTATAAGTAAAATCAATGCTTGTATATTATAGTGAAAAATTGCCAAACCAAAATCAGAAGTGTGAATAGTTGCTGCAAACGCTTCAATGTGTTCCCATGCTCAATAAACCAATTGAATCAATTGATGTTGCGCAACCTTTCATATAATAATCACAAAATAAATAATATGTACATATAATAAATGGCACTACAAAAGTGTTCCGTGAATAAAGTCTGTGCTCATAAATGTGCAAAATTGCTACAATAAAGTGCCAGAGATTCTTCCATGGAATCGTGAATTAACAGTGCTAACACAGTCCTGCTCTTTCTGGAGTGATTTAAGTGTTTGTTGGCATGCTCACAGAACTCTCACCTTCATGTATAAATCTATGCGCCAAATTTAAATTAATCGGTTGGTATTCAGGTCTCTGTTACACTTAGGGTTCTCCACGTGTCCTCATAAGACTTTCTAATATACTGGGGTACTGGTCCCTTTAAGGCTCCAAATACCTTGTATACTGAAGAAGGGGACTGAAGAAGTCACATGGGGGTGACTTAACACATAGGGCATCTCGGAGGCAGTCGTGGACTGGAAGTGATGAAAGAGGGTGCTTTTCTGGGTTCTCGTGTATAACACATTGGCGGTTTAAACATTCTTTTAAATGTAAGTGTAATTTTAACTTTTATAAATGGCTATATCTTGAAATACTACACTATAAGAGGCATTCTCCATATGCTTGTTTCCTGACATGTTTGCAAGTATACAAGGTATTTAGAGCCTTACTAGCAATAAACTTCTAAAAGACACCCCTTGACTGTTTATTGAGCCGGAGTGGGTGAGATACTACTTGGGCACATCCACAGTGGCTCCTATGGGGGTAGCACTGCATTTGTAATGCCAGGTTGCAACTGGCCTGAATACAAAAAGGTAGGCCCACTTTTAGATGTGTTAGCTGACAGCTCTGGAATTAGGAGCAGACTTTAGGATCAACCCATGCTTTTTGTGCACACAGAAAACTCATGCTAAAAGTGCTTGCAGCACACTGTGATGTTTGTGAAACCAGGGAGGATCTTTCAGTCCACAAGGCAGGTGCATCATCCACCAAACAGTCTGCCACTGCATCTTCCTTGAGGTGCAGGCAAGCATGGAGAATGAGAGTGCATAGATGCTGCAGTTAGGGGTCATTCAGAAGTCCCCCAGTGCCCGGGTCTCACCAGTAGTTATGGTCCCCAAAAAGGATCAGACAACCAGGTTCTGTGTGGACTACAGAAAGCTGAATGCTGTCGCCACTGCTGATTCCTACCTCAGGCCCAGTGTAGAGTTTTTAGATAAGCTTGTTGGCAAGTGCAGCTAGCTTGCCTGCCACTTGATGGCTCTGTTCTCAATATAGTGTAGCGCTACTCCCGCAGGAGCCGCTTGACTAATTGTGCCTGGGCCTCCCTCTGATTATCCTGCAGCCAGTTAGACGGTATTTCCACACACTATTCTGCTCGTTATCATGAATGACCAGTTCAGGGGTTGTGTTTTTATGTTTTAATTTGGAAATTGGATATGAGAAGGGAATTAGTAGGATACTCCAAGTTAACTATTCACAACGAGGACAACTTCTCTATAGAACTGTATAGCAGACTGTTAGCAGCACTAAGCAGCAGGCTGAATAGAGTGAAACCACGTTCACTGGTTTCATCTGACTGTATTATTTATTGCATATTTATACATTTGATTTTTAGATTTGTGCATTTTTTGATATTAAGTGATGTTGTTTATAAACTGAGGGTTATTTTGCATACCATTGCTCATTTGCACATAATTGTTGATACTGTTGGACAGCATATATATATTTTTATTACATATTTTGAGGGTACACTTTGCACATTTGCACATATATATTTTTATAGATGTTTTTTTATACTGTGGGATAGTAATGGTACATTTTTTCACATATTTTGATCTTTTAGATCTATGGGTTGTGCACATTCATTAGGATGGTTTAATATTAGCACTTTATTCATTTATTTGTTTACACACTATTGCACTTTATTAGCAGCGCCACGTCCACTCCTTACTATTCATTTATAGACAGGGCCCTATCTTCCATTTATCTAAGACTCACCTCGCCTCCCAGACATCAGCTTTGTTTCATGCATGGCGAAGAGACCTACCAACCCTGTATGAGGAGGATTGGAAGGAGGGCTTACAGCAGTATATTCAGCTTATGATCTCAGCCAGAGACCGCTTTGTCCATTTAAAATTTCTACATAGGGTGTAGTATACGCCACAAAGGTTGTCCGTCATATATCCCAACGTTAGCAATGTCTGTCCCAAATAGTCGATGGGTAACTTTATGCATATAGTGTGGGCATGTCTCAGGGGCAGCCAGTCCATTAAGGGCACATCGGCGCCACCCCTTCTGTCTAGCCACCCCCTCTATGCTATTCATGGCCGCCCGCGACCAGCCCCTTTCAGGACACCGTCCGCATGAATTCCCAGGGATGAGGGGTTCTTTGAAACATCTCATTAGAGCCATAGGCTGTAATAGGTTTCAACATAGAGTGGCTTGTGGTGCACAGCATGGCGCCGCAAGACCACTCACATGTGTTAGAAAGGCAAATAAATATTTGCCTTTCTAACACTGAATCACCTCTCCGCCAATCAGGAAGCGTGGGTATGTTACCCGTTTCCTGATTGGCGGACAACACAGGTGATCCTATTGGATGCCTTTCTCAGCGAGGAGGGGGATGCACTGCTCCCCCCTCGCTGTCCCCGCTCTCCACCGAGACACCGATGTGCCTGCATGCCTGCCCGCTCCTCCTAGATGGGGTAAGTCACCAAAAGTCATCTAAAGGACTTTCAGACCATGAGAAACAAAATTCTCTGGTCTGATTAAACAAAGATTGAACTCTTTGGCCTGAATGGCAAGCGTCATGTCTGGAGGAAATCAGGCGCCGCTTATCATCTGGCCAATATCATCCCTACAGTCAAGCATGGTGGTGGCAGCATCATGCTGTGGAGATGTTTTTCTGGGAGACTAGTCAGGATCAAGGGAAAGATGAATGTAGCAATGTGCAGAGACATCCTTGATGAAAACCTGCTCCAGAGACCTCAGACTGGGGCAAAGGTTAATTTTCCAACAGGGCAATGACCCTAAGCACAGAGCCAAGATAACAAAGGAGTGGCTACGGGACAACTCTGTGAATGTCCTTGAGTGGCCCAGCCAGAGCTTAGACTTGAACCCGACTGAACATCTCTGCAGAGATCAGAAAATGGCTGTGCACCGACACTCTCCATGCAACCTCATGAAGCTTGAGAAGTCCTGCAAAGAAGAATGGGAGAAACTGCCCAAAAATAGGTGTGCCAAGCTTGTAGCATTATACTCAAAAAGACTTGAGGCTGTAATTGGTGCCGTAGGTACTTCAACAAAGTATTGAGCAAAGGCTGTGAATACTTATGTACATGTGATTTTTTTATTTTTAATACATTTGCAAAGATATCAAAAAAACTTCTGGAAAAAGTGAAACGCTGCAAATACTTTCCAGATCCACTGTAATTCTTAACATCAGTAACTAGCCTTTAAAAAGCATAATATTTTATGGTACATTTTCCAAGTTTGTGATACCACTTACTATATTATAGTTGACATATGTGGATTAACTAGTTTATTGTAAATAAAACAACATAATTTTCCTGAATGATAATTGGGTCATGTTTGAGTGCACTTTTGAGTCCTGTGAGTCCATATGGCCAGTTCTACGTGCATGGTACCAGCCTCATTTTGAAAGGCTTTGGTTTCTGCGAGATTCCAAAAACTGGGGTGATGTCTGGAGGAGACTTGGGGTCCGGCCAGTGGAATTCAAAGTGTGTCATCAGAGTAGTGAAAAAGAGGAAGAGCTCCATCCGGGCCAGATTCTCTCCAAGACAAACCCGGGGACCTAAAGAGAAACGCATGATGGTAGAGGAAACTCAGGGAAGTAACACTTAAAATGCAACTTAATTCCAAGTACTTTGTTTTGAATGACAACCTGTAAAATGTTTTTTTTTCTCTAAAAGTGATCGAAAATTCTTGTTTAAAAAAAAAATAAAATATATATATATATATATATATATATATATAAAACAAACATGTTATAATTACCTCCTCTGTGCAGTGGTTTCTTCTCGGGTCCGTCTTTGCTGCTCCTGGCCCCCTCCCTCTTGTTGAGTGCCCCCTGAGCCAGTAGCTTGCTATGGGGGCACCCAAGCTGAGCTGCAACTCCATGTCCATTCATACATGGAGCTGCCATTCTGCCCTGTCCCCTTTCTTTACTCTCTATGTCGCCACTGCTGTGTCTCAGGTGTGAGAGTCCCAGGCAGCCGAGGTGCTCGTGGACATTGCTGGATAAAAATGGCGCTCAAGTAAGTATTAAGGGGTGCTGGGGCAACTGCTGCGCACAGAAGTCTTTTTATCTTAATGCATAGAATGACCTGATAGAACAACCTTCTGCTTTTACAACTCCTTTAATTTTCTGTCCCAATAACAATAGTTCCCAGGGTAAATCTTCCAGTCAGGGACGCAGACAGTAATAACAGTCTGACCCTTCTTCCAAAACTAAAAAGGCAGATAATGACAGTTCAAGACATGCCTGGAGGTGTAAAATGATATATAAAAAAAGTTCTAATTAACATAATCACTGTATTTGGATACATCGCCCACAGATCTCATTGGCCAGCTTTTGGCTTCAGTACTGGCAGTGATTGATCTATTAGCCCTGGTGCCGTGTATAAATCCTAAGTTTTATATATTCTGTTCATCAGTACTACAAATATCTAGGGCTTCTGAAGTCACCACCTTTATTGTAAGTATCTTTTACCTGCAGAGAAGGGAAGGAAAGCTTCTACTTTCACCAGTTCTCCATCCTCATTCAGGAAATTCTCTGGATTAAATTCATTTGGATACTTCCAATATTTTTCATCATAGTGTGTCGAGGACAGATCTGTGATGATGAGTGTTCCCTGGAGACGCAAGATTAAAAAAAGTTTAAGATAAATGAACTGAACCTATCACAGGTAGAAGATTTAACTTTAATTTAACCAGTGCCCACCCAAAACTGTAGTATAGGTTTTGAGTGAACTTCAGTGAATTTAATTGGTTAACAGTTTCCAAGAGAGTCTAAACCTCAAAGTGATATTTTGCACAAGGTGGCTGCCTTAGTTTTTATTTTTAAGGCTAAGAACTTTTTTTTAGCAATTGCAGAAAATACCAGTTGATTTTGTCATAAATGTCCTTGTTCCTGTGATTTAGAAAAAAAAACACAAAGAACCCTATCCTTATTGTGTAAACTACTAGACCCAGCAATCATCATGTAATGAAGATAAACAAAGGCAGTCATGGTTGAACTCCAGCCTGTTTAACAACCATTGTGCCTTCTATAGATACCATGGGAAATAAAATGTGGCCGTGAAAGGACAGAAAGTGTGTTATCTGTAGGATTATTTGGTGAAACTAAAGGAAAGTAAAAAGTAAATGAAAGCAGCCCGTACATCTAAGGACTATTAGGCTACAATCAGGCCCGGACTGCCAAGGCCTCAGGCGGAAGGTAAGTGGCGACCGTGGCCTGCAGGGCCGCTGATAGGGCAGTACAACCGGCCCAGTTGTACCGGGCCCGGGCCCTATCAGCTCTGCAGGGGGGCCCGAGCAGCTGCAAAATACATTTTAGCAAAAAACAAAACAGGACTTAACCACATCCCCACGCCCCCTTGCTTACCGAGGTGTAAAAATAAATTTTACTCTGCCCCATCAAGTCAGGAGAGGAGCCCAGGAGATTACAGCAGAGGAGGGACTTTTTTCCCATTTTCGGGCACAGGCAGATAGTTCTGTGCTGCATGTAGCTCTGCACAGTCCTGGCAGACCACCGTCCACTGTCTATGCTGGCGGATTGATTCCAATGTAGATCCGGACTGTTCCTTTCCCTCATGTGCCAGCGCTGAAGTAAGCCGAGACACTTATGAGGCAGCGACTGGCGGTGGGTGAAGGTGCACAGGCAAGAACCCCTCTGCATGCACAGGCTACTCCCTCTGCATGCACAGGCTACTCTGTAATTGGGTACAGTCCCCAGACTCCCTGCTGTGTGCTTATGATCACCATCACTATGATGATCACAGCACAGGAGCAGGTGCTGAATGGCTCTGTCACAGTGTGTCATATGGTTTCTGGGTGCAGAGTGTTAACTTATGGCTGTATTGTGTGATAGACAAAGCCATTCAGCACCTGTTATGCTGTGATCATCATAGTGATGATGCTAGTTTACATTTGTGTTTGCAGGGGAAGTAAAAACAAGCAGTTGATTTGTGCTTTTTACCATTCCCCTTTTGCCCAAGCTTTCCAATTAGGTCCGCCTGTATTTTTTTAAGCGGACCTGATTGAAAGCTCTATGTAGGTCTACAGGAGTCTGGAGGTAAATGGACTTGTGTCCATTTACACCCGCCTACTTCTGTGTCCCCATTCAAGTCCAAAACAAAAAAAATAATTGGAAAAGGACTGCATCTTTTTCTATTTTTCCAGACCTAAATGTGAAAGATCAGAGGTAGCTCATGTAAATGGACACAAGTTCATTTACATCTGGCCACTCAGAGTCATCACAAGTCCACCCCTGTCCACTGAGTGGAGTATGCAGAAACAAACTGAACTGGCACAGATGTCAAAAGACATCTGTCCCATTCAGCTACACTTTTGAATGGTTAGGCACTGTGACTGCTTCCTAGCAGGATAGCTGACACTGCTTTATAATATGTGTTATACGTTTTGAATATTATAGTAATGGAGATCAAGAAGTATATTGTACATCATGCACATTCTAAGTAGAGATGCCTTATTTTAGAACTTCACTGTCAATAACCAGAGTGAATTCTGCAGCTGCCTATTAAATATCTTAATGACTAACAGGGCTAGAGGAAGGGTAGATCGAGGGTGCAGTCGAGGGGGGCCCTGTCAGGTAGGCTGTATGGGGCCCCATGATTTCTAACAGCAGCCCTGGTGGCCTGGACAGGGTTAACACAGGCCACTGCCGCCGCTCACCTACCGCTATGCAGCCGTGCCTGTGTCTTCTCCGGTGGAAATAGGAATGTCTGCATGGGCAGAGCTGGGTGTTTCTCTCACACACAGTTCAGCCTCAGAACTGACGCTAAGCAGTCCGTTCTCCGTTGGGCCTAGAACGGACTGCTCCTCCTCCTAACACCCCTCTACTCCTTTGTCTGCCCCGCCCACACTCCCCGGGGATTTGTGGGTGGGAAGATTGAACCCAGAAGGGGAAAGCTGCAAACAGCATGTGCCTGAGCCTCCATCCTGGGGTGAGTAAGCTTACCCTCTCTCCTGCCTCCCATTGTATAAAACTAATTTAAGGGGTGCTCTCTGGATGCAAGAGGGGGGCTTTGGTAAGCAGAGACCCACTTACATCAGAGTTCCCCTTTACACCAGAGTCCACAGCATTCCCCTTAAATCAGGGTTCTCAGAACACCACTTTACATCAGATCCCCCCCCCCCCCTTAAATACAAGTTTCCCTTTACATTAGAGTCCACAGAGCTCCCCCTTACATTAAGTGGAAATTCAGCAAACTCTAAGGGGGGGTCTGTGCGGACTCTGATGTAAGGGGGATCTGTGCGGACTCTGATGTAAGGGGGGTCTGTGCAGACTCTGATATAAGGGGGGTCTGTGCGACTCTGATATAAGGAGGGTCTGTGTGGACTCTGATGTAAGGGGGGTCTGTGCAGACGCTGATGTAAGGGGGGTCTGTGCGACTCTGATATAAGGGGGGTCTGTGCGGATTCTGATGTAAGGGG
>BLSH010321410.1:74321-93832 GCA_018402905.1 Glandirana rugosa | reverse complement strand
AGAGTCTCTAAGAACTACATGACCATTGGATAGAGAATTGAAGTCGATCGTACTCATTCGTGGTACAGTGCCTTGTGAGGACTCACTTAGAACACGAGAGGTGAGGTCGTTTGGGGTACGACACATGTTAGAACATAGTATACTGATGATTACTCGTCCCCACATTGCTATCCCCAACGTCCCCAACGTTAACGTTGGCCCGGGGTACCCTGTCCCCCGGGTACACGGAGGGAACTTGTGGACTTATCCTCCCTACCGCCCCCACCGTAAATGAACAGAAGACGACAAGGGTTCCCATCTGTGTAGCCTCAGCTGCACAGAATGAATGGACAGGAATAGCTGTGCACCAAGGCTCCCATTCATTCAGAAACAGAAGTATAGTAAAAACAGTTTACTATGCTTCAGCTATGAATGAACCAATTGGTACCAATCACTGACTCTGTTCATGCAGAAAAGGAAGGAGACGGTAAATTACAAATTTACTGACCCGTTCCCATCTCTCCATCATGATGCATCTTCTACAGCAGCTGGCAGGAGAAAGGAGGAGGGAAGACAACAGCTCTGTTGGGGGGTGACAACCAGGGAAGCACACAGGGACCTTGGGAACAGCAGAAGACAAGTAAATGCCACCCCCGCCATCCCTCCTATTCAGGTGTTCAAGGGAGGCACATGGGCCCCCTGTCCCATGGGGCCCGGTTGCAATTGCAACCCCTGCAACCCCTATCGTTACACCCCTGCTCATTAGTAGTCATATGATACAAGATTGTACACAGCATGGGGTTTGCTGGAGTGGAGAGCACAAGATTCACTCAGGAGTGTTCCGTGACATGGTGCTTACTCATGCTAGCTGAAGTTAAGAGATAGGTTACCAGTACATCAAGAATCTCTGAGAACGCATTCCAAAAGTTTTATTGAAGCTATCACATCACACCATAAAATAGCAATGTTTTGGGGCCATGCAGGACATGTGATGGTCACATGCCGAAGAAGGGGGCATGTACAACCTCCAAATATCACTATTTTATGCTGTTTTTTCTCAGAGATCCTTAGTGTGCTGGCGACATGGCTCCTTATCTGTGCTGATACTGGTCCTTAGAGCAATTTCCAGGAACATGTCCCTGAAGAATATTTTACTTGGCTCATACTAGCAAAGGCTCTTGCTTCCAATGTTCATTCAATACATGACAAATTGTGTAAGAATTTTTTCCTGTGTTTGAATTAAGAATTATGTCAACGATTACCGTATCAAGTTCCTCCAGATAGCAGTCTATGTAATCTCTGGGTTCTCCGGGCACCCTGGTTCTCTTGTGTTCTTCTAAAACCTTACCAAGGAATGCGAAGACTGTCTTAACATTTCTGAATATCTTCTGATGTGGCAATGGAAGATATTTCACAAATCCAAATGCATTATAGAGCTAAGAGAAAAAAGTAACAAAAGATCATTCATAGCTTATTTTGCTTTCATGTTTAATTTTATATTCATATATGTTACATATAACGTTTCTGTACTTAGGGCTCATACACACTGTAGCTGATAAACAACCGTTTTTGGTCGTTTGGGCGTTTTTTTAACAGTGGCGTTTTTGGGCTGTTATCTAAACGCCCTGAATTGGCGTTCAAAAGTCGTTTTTCTGACCACAAAAAATGCTAAACGCCCATAAACGCCGCTAAACGCTCATAAACGCCAGTAAACGGCTGTTTATCAGCATCCAACATTTTTTGTAGTCAATGGAAGCTAATGAAGTAAAAAAAAAAAAAACGCTCAAAAATGCCAATGCCGATAAACGCTGTTTACAAAATGCTGCAAAAGAACGTTTTCTAAGCAGCGTCTCCTACCCGATGCCCAGAGTGCCCAGATAGCGTCCAGTGTGCATGGAGCCTTAAAATTGATTGATATATTAGAGGTGGCCATGTAAGGTAAGGTCTTCCTGGGTGCTTGTCACCATCTTGGTTGGTGCTGCGATACAGAACATGCAGATAGCTGTTTCCAAACTTCTCTCCAAAGAAAAGGAATGATCACCACTCAGGGATCTGTCAGTATGTTCAAGATTTTATGTGTGTGACAATCTTTTGATTGATGTCTAGTGAAACTTTACATGGTCTGTCACAAACAAAGCTTAAATCTGTTACATCTCTTGCTATTATTGTGATTTTATGTGTAATACCTAAAGCTGGCCATAGACAGTTTGAATCATGGCTGGTTGAAAAGGAACTGGTCAAGATTCAAACTATGTCGGGACAGGCTGAATGTACCCATGTTCATCAATCAATCAACTTAGGCTGTTATAGCCGCTAGCAATAATCACTGTCTTCTCACGGCGGTTGCAGGAAAGAAAATCGCTCCGTTTATGGCCAGCCTTAGACTTATATTTGATAATGCAAAGGAGAGATTTATTGTAATTGCATTAACTTTGCATAACATACTGCTCTTCTATATTGAATGTATATGGTAATGCGGCTTAAGAAATAAAATAGTGCATTTGCTCATAGATGACATTCAGAAGACAGTGAAAATAAGTACATGCAGAAGAAACTGTGTCAAAATAGCAGAGTACACAGGTGAAGACTGTTCCAAATACAAGAATAGTCATTTTTGTAGCACCATTTGTAAGTTTATGCAACATGGTCAGTGTGATTGATTAAAAACATGTTGAAGTTGAACTCAAGGCAAACAGCTCAATATACAGATAAATTCATCTATTGGAGCTGTTTTAATTGCTAAAAGATTTGAAAATCTGTCCACCCAGTCCTGAGATTAAACAGCTTTGACAAACAGCACAGGCCTATCTTGCAATCCAGGAGACCTGAGTCATGTCCCTCCCCCAGCGAGTGAATGAATAGTTAAATGAGAAGAAGCAAAATGGTCAGCTTATCCCACTGTCACTCCTCTCTCTCCTCCTATCAACATGTTCCTTCTTAGAACATGAGCACTGCAGCCAATCTGACTAGCTCCTTGTGCTGTTTCTGTTACTCATAGTCTTGTCTATGTTGTACATTGGACTGCAAAAGGCTTATACCAAGTCAGATTTAATGTAACAATGTTTCTTTTAAAAAATAGATTTAATGATATATTGATGAATAGGCACAGGGGCAAAAGGTTCGGCCGGAGCATCGGTGCGGGCTGACATTTGCCTGGTCGGCTGTTTACGGAACACCCAAATTTGCAGGGTGTTTGCCCTGACGAACACCCTGCAATGCACTAAGCACTGCACAGTGCATTTTGCGCCCTGAGGGCGCAGTGTACGCTGGTTGTTAAGGAGTGGGGCTGGAAAGCCGGCCACAGTGTCCTTAACAACCAATGAGTCTTCAGCTGTCAATGGGTTTCCCCACTAACAGCTGAAAAAAAAAATGGCGTTTAAAAAAAATAAAGAAAAAAACAGTATGCCCCTCCACCCAGTTTCATACCAGTCCCTTAGGGTCTGGTATGGATTTGGAGGGGAACGCCACGACAAAGTTAAAAAAAAAAACGTCCATACCAGACCCTTATCTGAGCATGCAGCCTGGCAGGCCAGGAAAGGGGGGGTGAGCGAGCGCCCCCCCGCCTCCTGAACCATACCAGGCCACATGTCCTCAACATGGGGGGTGGGGGGGCTTGTTGATGGGGACAAGGGCCTCTTCCCAACAACCTTGGGCTGTGGTTGTCGGGATCTGTGCGCGGGGGGCTTATTGGAATCTGGAAGCTTCCCCCATGTGAATGAGTTTTGGGTAAATGGTACCCCTACCCAGTAATAAACACAGGGGACTAATTTTGAAAAATCCTTTATTAAAAAATAAAAAAATAGTGTCCCTTGATGTAACTCCATCGTCACGCCGCCTGCCAGACCCATAACATAGAAAAATTTAAAAACGCTCCGGCCTCCTGGGAGGCTTCCTGCCGAATGGCTCCTCTCGGCTTTGACATTTCCTATATAGGTAAGGGGTGGGGCCACCTAGTTATGTCACCCGATGGCCCTTTCCCACATGTTACATCACATGCCCAGCATGCACCAGTCCACGATTTCAGAAAGGGGTAATGCCACCGGGTGACGTAGCTAGGTGGCCCTGCCCCTTACCTATATAAGAAATGTCAAAGCGGAGAGGAGTTATTCAGTGGGAGGCCTCCCAGGAGGCGGGAGCATTTTACATTTTTTCTATTTTTCGGATCTGGCAGGCGTGATTGTCAATAGATTTACATCGAGGGACACTATTTTTTTATTTTTTAATAAAGGATTTGTCAAAAATTGTCTCTTGTGTTTATTACTTTTGCCACTTTTTTGGTGAATTGGAAGGGGTACTATGTACCCAATACTCATTCACATAGGGGGGGCTGAGATCTGGGGGCCCCCTTATCAAAGGGGGCTTCCAGATTCCAATAAGCCTCCCGCCTGCAGACCCCAACAACCACAGCCCAGGTTTGTTGGGAAGAGGCCCTTGCCACCATCAACGTGGGGACAAAGTGCTTTGGGGGGGCAGCCCCCCTGCCCCAAAGCACCCACACCCCCATGTTGAGGGCATGTGGCCTGGTATGGTTCAGGAGGGGGTCTTTTCCTGAACCTCCAGGCTGCATGCCCGGATAAGGCTCTGGTATGGTTTTGGGGGGGGGGGGGGGGCATGCTGTTTTTTTTTCTTTTTTTAATTTTGGCGTGGGGTTCCCCTCCAAATCCATACCAGTCCCGAAGGTCTGGTATGGACGGGTGGGGGGCATGCCATTTTTTTTTCTTTATTATCAATTGTAACCGTGAGTTGTTTTAAATGGGATTTGACTCGTTTTTGTTTTTTTGTTTAGAAATGTCATTTTTGCTGCAGCATGTTTTATGCATGCTACAGATGCACCATTTTACAGGCACATTAAGGGGACCCCCAGGCACTATATTTAAAGGAATTATTATTTTTTATTGTTGCACTCTAAGCATAATTAAACACTGCTCCTGCTAAAACAATGTTTTTTTTAAAAAAAAACATTTTTTATTGATGCATGTCCCCCAGGGCAGTACCCAGACCCCCATACCCCTTTTATGCCCAATTACTTGCATATAAGCCTTCAAAATAGGCACTTTTGATTTTTCCTGTTTGGTTCCCATAGACTTCAATGGGGTTCGCTCTTCAAGTTCGAACATTTCCCCTGTTCTGGAGTTCTGCTGCGAACCCATCCTGCCTATCCTTATTGATAATTATGTGTAAAAAATACCGCGCTAACAGATACAAAATAAATGCTGCAATTCAATTAGGAACCACCTAGTAACACATAATAAATTAGAAAGAATCGCGCAAGGTAAGAAAAAAACTTAATATGTTATGTTGACACAAAATTCCACAATAAGTCCAGAAAAACTGTCCATATAGACTTGACATAAACTGATGTTAGATGAAAAACTTCCTCCACCAGGTGAAAAGGAGAGGTAGATAGATGAAGTGCCACCAATCGAATAATTCAGGTACTCTTACCAGAACACCTTTGTTTACCTATCTCTAGGCAAACGGACAGCGCGTGCAGAATAGCCTCTGCAGGCTTAAAAGGGATCCGATTCCTCTTCAGCTAAACCGTCAGGTGTAATATACAGGCATATTGGGGGACCTCCAAATTGAACCATATATTGTCTCCAAATTCCCCAAATCGATGGTATATAGGAAAGGAAGAGGACTCCAATAGTGTAATACAGTTTTAATTATAAAAGATCAGTTAAAAAGCCAAATGGCTACTTACAGATTCCAATAAGAACAATGCGCATGAAGAAACAAACACAAGCCGGCTATTCCGCGTTCCGCCCGTCCTTCCGGGTCACGTGGGGCGACGATGTCAATGCGTCAGACCGCCCGACATGTTTCGTCACAGATGACGTTGTCAAAGGGCACCCTTTGACAACGTCATCTGTGACGAAACATGTCGGGCGGTCTGACGCATTGACATGTGTTTGTTTCTTCATGCGCATTGTTCTTATTGGAATCTGTAAGTAGCCATTTGGCTTTTTAACTGATCTTTTATAATTAAAACTGTATTACACTATTGGAGTCCTCTTCCTTTCCTATATACCATCGATTTGGGGAATTTGGAGACAATATATGGTTCAATTTGGAGGTCGCCCAATATGCCTGTATATTACACCTGACGGTTTAGCTGAAGAGGAATCGGATCCCTTTTAAGCCTGCAGAGGCTATTCTGCATGCGCTGTCCGTTTGCCTAGAGATAGGTAAACAAAGGTGTTCTGGTAAGAGTACCTGAATTATTCGATTGGTGGCACTTCATCTATCTACCTCTCCTTTTCACCTGGTGGAGGAAGTTTTTCATCTAACATCAGTTTATGTCAAGTCTATATGGACAGTTTTTCTGGACTCATTGTGGAATTTTGTGTCAACATAACATATTAAGTTTTTTTCTTACCTTGCGCAATTCTTTCTATCCTTATTGATGAATACAAATCTGCATTGATTTTATATGTTATATCTGCCTGGAATTCAGCTTTACGTAATTTGGCTTTAGCAACCATTTGATTGGTCAGGAGTGACTTATCTTTGCACCTCATTATTGAATAAATACTTATACTTTAGGACTGGATAGTCAGAGAAGGACCCACCGTACCTGAGACCAAAATCCAGTGACCATCTTCATATTTTCATGGACAACATTAAGAATATCTCGGAATGTGGTATCATCATAGTCATAGCGTCTCCCAAACACAATAGAACAGATAATATTGGATACAGCGTTGTCAATAACAAAATGGGGGTCAACCAGTGTATCTGCAAATGACAGTAGTAGTTACTTATCATGGCGTCAGAATCAGATAAATATAAACGTCATTTAAATGAACCTATTTTGTCTAAGACCTACATGTAATTATGTTGCAGAATGACAATAAATATTATCAATGTGATTAAATGATTGCTTTTGTGAATTATTGCAGAAAGTCTAATTTTCACTCATGGAACCGTTTAGATGTAGTGTGCTTGAACAAAGGGACCTACTCTTTTTCTTATATTGAGGTATTTTTTTTGCTTGTGTTCTTGATTTTTTTTTATACAGTTGTACAGGCTCATCTCCTGTATTCAGATTGCTTACTCTGATTTCACTACATACAGTTGTATGCAAACGTTTAGGAACCCCTGACAATTTCCAGGATTGTCATTTATAAATATTTGGGTGTTTAGATGAGCAATTTCATTTTGATCTATCAAATAACTGAAGGACACAGTAATATTTCAGTAGTGAAATGAGGTTTATTGGATTAACAGAAAATGTGCAATATGCATCAAAAGGAAATTAGACAGGTGCATAAATTTGGGCACCCTTGTCATTCTGTTGATTTGAATACCTGTAACTACTTAGCACTGATTAATTGGAACACACAATTGGTTTGGTGAGCTAATTAAGCCTTGAACTTCATAGACAGGTGCATCCAATCATGAGAAAAGGTATTTAAGGTGGCCAATTGCAAGTTGTTGTTCTCTTTGACTCTCCTCTGAAGAGTGGCAACATGGGGGCCTCAAAACAACTCTCAAATGACCCGAAAACAAAGATTGTTCTACATTATGGTTTAGGGGAAGGCTACAAAAAGTTATTGCAGAGATATAAGCTGTCAGTGTCCACTGTGAGGAACATAGTGAGGAAAGGGAAGACCACAGGCACAGTTCTTGTGAAGGCCAGAAGTGGCAGCCACATAAAATATTGGAAAGGCAAAGGCGAAGGATGGTGAGAACGTTCAAAAACAGCCCACAGACCACCTCCAAAGAACTAAAACATCAACTTGCTGCAGATGGTGTCACTGAGCATCGTTCAACAATTCAGCGCACTTTGCACAGGGAGAAGCTGTATGGGAGATGCGAAAGAAGCCTTTTCTGCACACACCCCACAAACTGAGTCGCTTGAGGTATGCAAACGCACATTTGGACAAGCCAGCTTCATTTTGGTCATAACAAGGGGCGTTATGCATGGCGGCTAAAGAACACAGTGTTCCAAGAAAAACACTTGCTACCCACAGTAAAATTAGGTGGAGGTTCCATCATACTGTGGGGCTGTGTGGCCAGTGCCAGTAATGGGAATCTGGTTATAGTTGAGGGTCGCATGGATTCCACTCAATATCAGCAGATTCTTGAGAATAATGTTGAGGAATCAGTCACAAAGTTGAAGTTATGCCAGGGCTGGATATTTCAACAAGACAACGACCCAAAACACTGCTCAAAATCTACTTGGTCATTTATGCAGAGGAACAAGTACAATGTTCTGGAATGGCCATCCCAGTCCCCAGACCTGAATATCATTGAACATCTGTGGGGTGACTTGAAGCGGGCTGTCCATGCTCGGCAACCATCAAACCTAACCAAACTGGAAATGTTTTGTAAGGAGGAATGGTCCAAAATACCTTCATCCAGAATCCAGACACTCATTGCAGGCTATAGGAAGCATCTAGATGCTGTTATTTCTACTAAAGGAGGCTCTACTAAATATTGATGGGATTTTTCTGTTGGGGTGCCCAAATTTATGCACCTGTCTAATTTCATTTTGATGCATATTGTGCCTTTTCTGTTAATCCAATAAACCTAATTTCACTATGAAGTATTACTGTGTCCTTCAGTTATTTGATAGATCAAAATGAAATTGCTGATCCAAACACCCAAATATTTATAAATGACAATCATGGAAATTGTCGGGGGTTCCTAAACTTTTGCATAGAACTGTACTGTGAGCTTCTTACAGTATGCAATAGAAGGTGCAGGAAGTCAGATAGAGCCCGCCTCATTTCCTGGCTAAAAGAGATCCAGCATCATCTTTCCTCCACAGTCTTACTGTTCCTGGCCTGCCCTTTTTATTTATTGCATCCTGACAGCCTTTCCCTCCAGCCATGATCTGCTAGCATTGCACAGCAAAGCACAGAGATGGAATTACTGGGTCTAAAATAAGGTATTGAATGAAAATATGAAGGTTTTATCAAAATAAAATGTCATTAACGTGTTGGTAAGGGGTATAGGTGGAAACCAGTAAAGGCAAAATATAAGCAGATTAAACTTCGGCTTTAAGAGATACTGTATTCCACTGAACTGGAAAATCTTGTCAACCTTGAATTGAAAGGCAACAATGGGATATTCTATATCTAGATGATATTCATGTAACAAGACCTGTGCCATCAGGTTTGTCTGACACTATCTTTACAGGGCTATCAGTGGCGACCCGTACATTAGGGGCATCCAGGCGCCGCCCCCTCTATCCATGCCACCCCCTATATGTATATTAGATAGATTCATGCATAGCATAAATCTATCCACTGCCGCTGCGGCCACCTCCTATTCATACGTCCAGCCCCTTTCAGGACGCCGGACGCCTGAATTACAGCAGCGGGGGGGGGGGGGGGGTTTGAAGCACCTGACTAGAGCCATAGGCTCTAATAGGCTTGAAAATAGGGTGGACTTGTGGCGCAGAGCATTGTGCCATGAGCCCACTCAGGTGTTACAACAGCGAATGAATCTTCACTGTTGTTACACTGATCCTCAATCCGGCCAATCAAAAGTGGTTGTGAGACCTGTTTTCCATTGGCCAAAAATAGAAGATTTTCCGCCGCCGAGGATACGGAAGCTGCCGCCGTCGCGATGACCTGTGGAGAGCAGGAGGATGGGAGCCCACTGCTGAGCAGGGGATGCCACCGGGGAAGCGTTGGGGTAAGTGTTACCGACCGACTGACTGGGGGGGTGCCTGTGGTATACTGTTTGCAGCACCCCAAAAAAAATTTACCACCGGACGCAACTGGCTATTATACTTCTATTGCAGTAATGCAAGGTCAGAAACCTTTACTCAAAACTTTGGGCTTATGTCTACTATTTTTAGGCACTCTGGGTAAACACCTTCCCATGACAGGCCAGGCACACATACATTAGCTCCCAGGCTACTGTTGTGAAGTCCAAATATGATGCCTAGGTCTGAGGCCCCAGGTCACCCAACGACCAACCCAAACTCTTCCTACCAACTTTAAATTTCTGAGAGTAAAGAAGATGGACAAATGGACAAAGAGCACTACACAGCAACCAACCAACTCCCTGGCAAAGGGCCTTATGCAAAGTCAGTTATTGATGGTAGTGCAGCTAACTGGTCTTTTTTTTCTATAATTTTTATTTATTTATATTTTTATTTTTTACAGTCAATAGACAAGCATATAACCAACAACCATTAAAAGACTACCTCGGACCAAAATCCCCCCATACAATCACTCATTTAGAAAAAAAAGAAGGAAAGGGGGGGGGCCATTTAGTGTCCCCTCCCTTTCATGGTTCCCATTTAGCATAAAACTCTTCCAATCTGTTACTTTTGGTACAGACCCATTTCTCATCTTCCATAATTTTATTGACCTGTTTTTCCCAGTGTATTATAGCAGGTACTTGTGGCTTTTTGCAATAGACCAGAATTAGCCCTTTAGCTACATCCAACAGATGTGGAACTATACTCTTCATGCCCTGGTGGAACTTTGAGTGCCATGAAAGAGGCATTGCACAGGGTCGTCCCTGATCAAGGCCATTGTAATTTTAGAGATCAAATTCCTGAGCTCAGCCCAAAATGGCCTAATGTTAGGGAATTCCCACCAAATGTAGATATGGGAGCCTTTTTGCACGCAACATCTAATTGAGACTAAGGGGTATGCGACGGCCAACATCTTCGGGACCCTTTACCACCTGGACAGGAGTTTATAATTTGTTTCCTGTATTTTAGTATTTATCGAAGATGTATGTACCAGTCTTAACATGTTCTGTTTCTGTAAGTCTGTGAAGTGACGTTCTAACTCTGATTCCCGCTCCCCATAAAATCTAAGGCCTGTGGTGATGCTGCGTCTATTCAGCGGCTTATGGGAGATAGAGAGCAAGCCACAATCCATTGGCTGTCTCTGCCAAAAACATTCAAATCAGAGAGAGGATCCGCATTTCCAAACCCCTGTAGGTGAACGGTACAAAAATGCTGTAGTTGCTGATACCTCCAGGTATCTATTGGAAACTCGCCATATTCCTCTCTAAGGTCCATTAGCGGACGCAATCTCCCATTCTGCATAAGCTTGAGACAACTAGTGTCTCCATCATTCGCCCAAGATTTTAAAAAAAGTAGTGACTTATTCAGGGTAAACCATCAGAAACCCCCCAACGGTAATAATGGAGAGAAAGGAAGAAAAGGCCACCAGGTCAGATGTAGATAAAGCACACCATAAATGTATTTGACTGAGGAAGGAGGCGGCGCCTCTGAAACGTTGCGGCCAGTCCCTGAAGTCCTTTGATCCTTAGCTCTTGCCGTAGCAGTTCAGGTGACTGCCAGCCTGTGAAGCCGTGGATACCCGGAAATCGTGGCGGGTCACGGCACATTACGCGCGGTCGGATCTCCAGTTGTACCACCACTCAGCATGCCCTAGCCATTGTTCCCTTCCCACCGGCCCCTAGAGCTTTTCAGCTCTCAGGCTGGCCGGGCCGCCTGGTGTTTTATGGGCTCTTGGTTTCTACACATCTTTGCCTGAACTGGTCATGTCCCCAGCGCCTCTGCATGCCATCTAGTGGTCCTCCATGTCATCTCTACCACTTGCTGGATCATCTATGTAGCATCTGACACACTGCTTGCAAGAATCCTTCATGTAAGTTGATATTAACCACTTTAGCCCCAGAAGGATTTACCCCCTTCCTGACCAGAACACCTTTTGCAATACTGCACTGCGTCGCTTTAACTGGCAATTGCGCGGTCGTGCGATGTTGTACCCAAACAAAATTGATGTCCTTTTTTCCCACAAATAGAGCTTTCTTTTTGGTAGTATTTGATCACCTCTGCAGATTATTTATTGCTCTATAAACAAAAAAGAGCGACAATTTCAAAAAAAATATATATATATTTTTTACTGTTTGCTATAATACATATCCAAAAAAACCCAGGAAAAAAAAACAAATTTCTTCATCAGTTTTGAGCCAATATATATTCTTCTACATATTTTTGGTAAAAAAAATTGCAATAAGCGTATATTGATTGGTTTGTGCAAAAGTTATAGCGTCTACAAACTATAGGAATATGCAAAAAAGGAGAATGTGATCTAGCCACCACTGCAGTGACAAACCTCCATCCCTATTATACATATAAAAAAAGTAGGAGAAAAGAGAAAGTGGGACTTTAAATTAGTGATGTCAATGCAGACAGATATTGCATGGAAAATATATGTATATTTTATTGAACAAATACAGGTACATTTGAACATTCCATAGTCTGGAGATACATAATGCATTATTAGCTAGTAATATACCATATGCAAAAAAGCTGCCATGTAGATATACACATTGACCATACACATACATAACATTCGACTTGATAAAATTCAAATACATAAAATTGTATACACAGGTCAATAAAATTGAAAGATAATAAGCCGATCTTGTCAGGGCACCCTAAAAAATGTGTTTCATGGCTCTCTGCCATTCGTCAGGAGTTAGGTACGAATGTATAACTATAAATATAAAATATATGGGTTAATTGACTGCTACCCTCTAAAAAGGAGAAAACGCTGAGATTGGGTACCCCAACCCAAACGGAAGGAGCCCAAAGGCAGGCCGGGTTGACATAACACACATCCCATGTGGGGAGAGTATGTAAACCGTGATAATCTAAATGGATTGTGAAAAAATACAAAAAAGCGTGTAAGGATGTGAATGAAACATGAGCTAATAAAAACAAAGGAATAGATTTATGGCATTTTTTTTTATTTTACTAGTAATGGCGGCGATCTGCGTTTTTTAGCGGGACTGTGATATTCCGGCGGACAGATCGGACACTTTTGACACTTTTTTGGGACCATTGACATTTACACAGCGATCAGTGCTATAAAAAAAGACACAGATTACTGTATAAATATCACTGGCGGGGAAGGGGTTAACACTAGGGGGCGATCAAAGCATTAAATGTGTTCCCTGTCAGTGTGTTCCAACTGTGTGGGAGCTGGGATGACTGAGGGTGGAGAGAGATCACTGCTCCCATTTACCGGAAACAGACGATCACTCTCCTCTCCCCTGTCAGAACAGAGATCTGCTTGTTTACACAGATCCCCGTTCTGTCACTGCGGGGAGCGATCGCGGGTGGCCGGCGGACATCGAGTCCGCCCCACCCACTGATTGACTTCCTCGCTAGCCAGTGAGCGTGTCTGCGGTGGCACGCGGTTGCCCATGCCCGCAGTCATATGATGGCGATTTGCGCAGGAGAGCTGACCTGCCGGCGGCTGGTCGGCAAGTGGTTAATAAATTTATGGTGTGCTTTTATCTACATCTGACCTGGCGCCCTTTTCTTCCTTTCTCTTCTTTACAATTGCTGCTGAGGGATTCCCAACCCTCTGAAGGAGCTGCCGGCCAGTGTACACCCAGCCAAGACCTTTGTATGGATACCCATCCTTGTATGGACTCCATGGACTTAATGTTGGCATTTTAAACAAATTTACATGCTTTTATACCTTTTTATCATTTACACTTTTATGCTATTGTATCTATTTTTATTCATTATTTGAATATTATCATTGTTTACCTGTGAGCGCTGACTCACCTGCCTTATAGGCTGGTATATTGCTTGGTAATAATGGAGAGATTTTTTTGGGCTAGGGTTTCTTGTTTGTTAACTGAATCCCAGAGTTTCAAGGTGTGGGAAGTAAGAAAAGAGGCAGTTTTAGAAAGCCCTCTATATCGGTACGGGACCCATGGAGTCCCGTACCGAGTGTAGTGTAGTGTCTCCAGATAAGAATTCTGGTTAAGGCAATTGCTCCATAATAATTCCTCAATTTGGGTAGACCTAACCCCCCATCCGAGTTTGACCTCATGAGAATATATGTCAGTCTTGATTTAGTCTTTTGCCAAACAAAATCTGTAAAAATCCACCTAACATTAACAAAAATGTTATAAAAAATGAATTTGGAAATCAAATAAGGATCGTCTGCATAGTAAATAGGGCTTTTGGGAGCAGTTAACTGGTCATACATAGAACAAGGTTAGGCCATTACCAGATCCATCCATCGCTATAGTGACTCCTAAGCACCAAGAACCTTTACATATTTCTTCCCACATATTTTTACAAGCATAAAATTGGCTACAAGATCATGTAGATCATGTGGATAAAGTAGAATGTTTCAGACAAGCCTATCGGTGCCCAAATTATTATAAAATGTATTAAAAAATTCACTTGTGGAGTTATCATTTGAATTGTTCAGACAGGCAGACTAGACAGGAGTAGATTCCAGAGCTCTTAAATTGGAACTCTGCAAAATCCAAAATTAAAAGTCAGTAGCTACACATACTGTAGTGCCTGACTTTTAAGAAACAGATACTTACCAGACTATGGAACCCAGTGCTGTCTTACCTAGAACCAGTTTGTCACATACCTGGCGGTCGAGTCTGACTTGTGCAGGGGGCAACCTCTCTTGCGGGCCTGGTTCGAGAACCCCTGGTAGTGGAAACAGGGAGTTCTGGAGCACAGGGGGGCACGAGGGCAGGACTTGGTCACTGGTGGTAGCTGAGGGTCCACTGGAACTCGTGCACACAGAAGAATGGGGATGCAGGCCGGGTCGGTAACAGGCTGGCAGTGTGGTACAAAAGGATCAGGCAGGCAGATGGTTAGATGCAGACAGGGTCGGCAATGCGCGGGCAGCAGAAGTACAAAGGAGCAGGTAAAGAGTAGTCGTAGACAGGCCGGGGTCAGGGCAGGCAGAAAGCAAACAAAGTCCAAGGGGTCACAGATACAGGAAGTCTTTTCAGAGTAAACGCTGGGTCACAGGATACAGGAATACTGTAGAATGGACAGCACTGGTTGCAGGGTGCTGTCTGCTTAAATGGTCATTTTGGCAACAATGCCGGCGCATACGCGCGCACACACATGCACACAGACACGCGCACACACGCACAGACACGCGCACACGCTACAGGCACCCGTGCATGGTCCTCCAAATGGCCACAGATGGTTCCTAACATTGCCCCCCCCCCCCAAGGGGCAGCCTCCGGATGCCCAAACGGGCCCTCTTGGTCGGATGTCTTCTCCAGAATGCCCTAATTAGCTCTCTGGCATGCAGGTTGTTCTCTGGCTCCCAAGAGCTTTCTTCGGGCCCATAGCCCTTCCACTTCACCAGGAACTGAATGGTGCCCCCTCTCTTCCTGCAGTCAAGGATGGTCTCCACCTCGAACTCCTCCTCTCCGTCCACCAAGACTGGTTCTGGTGGGGCTCTATTGCTCCCAGGAAAGAGATCTTTGACCACTGGCTTCCTGTATGCGGATGAGATTATACGCCCCGCGGAGATCCAGCTTTGTGAACACAGCCACAGTTCCTAACCTCTAAAAGAGCTCTGGGACCACAGGCAGGGGATACCGGTTCTTGATGGTGATCCTGTTAAGATCCCGGTAATCAATACAGGGCCTGAGGGAGTGGTCCTTTTCTTCAACAAAGAAGATCCCCTCTCCTGCTGGTGAGGTGGATGGTCTGATGAACCACTTTTTCCAGGTTCTCGTTGAGGTAAGCCTTGAGGGCTACCAACTGCACCTCGGAGAGGGGGAAAATTTGACTGAATGGAACCTCAGCTCTGGGTAGGAGGTCAATCGGACAGTCATAGGACCTGTGCAGTGGGAGGACGTCAGCCCCTTTCTTACTAAAAACGTCCAGGAAGTCATGGTATGGTACAGGTACAGCCAGGCGAGTGTCCTGATTGTTTTTGAGTGTCCATACAGAACACAGATGGTGGGACTTCTGAAGACTGTGGCAGGCAATGGTGGAGGCAGTAGGGAGAACTGAAAGGTACTTCCCCTGGTGCCCAGTCAATGTTGGGGTTATGCATCCGGAGCCAGGGAAGGCCTAGGATGACTGGGAAAAGAGGGGACGCAATGCCGTCCAGCAGCAGGAATTCCAGGTGACCCTTCATCACCTTGGCAGGTACAGGGATGGTTTACTGAGTGACAGTGACAGATTTGATGGTGGTCCCATGGGCCAGCCGGACGACCATGGGATGGTCCTTGGGCCGTAGTGGAATCTGGTGGTTGGCTGTGATGCTGGCATCAACAAAGCAGCTGCATGCTCCCGAATCAAGGATAGTCTGCACTGGGATATTCCCGCCGGGAAGCTGTAAGGAGAGAGAAAGGACAAAGTTAGCTTTGTCACTTGGCATATACATCAATCTTTCCTGGGAAGAAGTAGCACACTTATCGGCCTTAGCAGGGCAATTTCTCACCAGATGCCCAGGCCCTCCACAGTATAGGCAGAGGCTGTGTGCCATACGTCTCTGACGTTCTTCGGGGGTTAGTGACAGGTGGAGAAGCCCGATTTGCATAGGTTTGGAGTGGTCTGGTGGAGCGGAGGAGGAAGAGGCAGCCAGATTAGGGCCAGGATAGCTGGGTACTTTGGGCATTATCCAGTTGAGGCGTGTGGACCTCTCAGCCCTGCATTCCTGCAGGCGACGATCAATCTGAATGGCCAGATTTATCAGGGAGTCTAGGGTATGAGGCACCCCGACGCGGGCCAGCTCGTCCTTGAGTGGCTGAGAGGCCCAGCCTGAATTTGTAACAGAGGGCCGCATCATTCTAGGCTGTGTCACCGCCCCTGCGCCAGAATTCGGAGACATACTCCTCCGCTGTGCGGCAGCCTTGTTGTAGGGCGTGAAGAGCTGCTTCCGCAATGGCCGCTAGGTGGGGGTCCTAGTAGAGCTGAGCCATCGCTTGAAAAAAATGGTCCAAACTGGTGTTTTCCGGGGCCTTCTGTTCCAGAAGGCGGTGAGCCCATGCTTGTGGCTCCTCCAGGAGCAGGGAGACCACAAGCCCCACCTTAGTCGCTTCCAGCGAAATGGTCCATGGCTGGAGGGTAAAATATGGCTCACAGGAGTTACGGAAGGCCCGGAACTTCCTGCGGTCCCCTGAAAACTGCTCTGGCATGGACATCTTGGGCTCGTGGGCAGAGTCACAATGGTGCGTGGGGTAGACTGGCCGGGACTGGCTGGAGCGGACATGGAGAGCTCCTGGACTCTCCCTTCCAGACGGGTATATCCCTCTTGCAAATTCTTCACAGCTTGAGTGAGGCCAGGCAGATGCACACACAATTCATCCATGGGAGAGGTACCCTGCACAGATTCGCACATGGCTGTCCATTACTGTCACGTACCTGGTGGTCGAGTCTGACTTGTGCAGGGGACAACCTCTCTTGCGGCCCTGGTTTGGGAACCCCTGGTAGTGGAGACAGGGGGTTCTGGAACACAGGGGGGCATGAGGGCTGGACTTGGTCACTTGTGGTAGCTGAGGGTTCACTGGAACTCATGCAGACAGAAGAATGGTGATGCAGGCCGGGTCGGTAACAGGCTGGCAGTGCGGTACAAAAGGATCAGGCAGGCAGATGGTCAGGTGCAGGCAGGGTCGGCAATGTGCGGGCAGCAAAAGTACAAAGGAGCAGGCAAAGAGTAGTTGTAGACAGGCCGGGGTCAGGGCAGGCAGAAAGCAAACAAGGGAAGTACAAGGGAAGCCGGGGTCACAGATACAGGAAGTCTTTTCAGAGTAAACACTGGGTCATAGCATACAGACACGCTGTAGAATGGACAGCACTGGTTGCAGGGTGCTGTCTGCTTAAATGGCCTTTTTGTCGCCAATGCCGGCGCACAAGCGCGCGCATACACGAGGAGGAAGTGGATGAGTGGTAATTTCACTTTTCAGTGAAGGGCTGCCTGAACTCCATGCTCTGAACTCTTTCTGCTCTTATGTCAGAAACTAAAAGGTCCAAAAACGATAATAATAAATCATTTCTACTGCAATGACAGATTAAATGGCCTAACATATGCTGTCCTACAACACAGATCTTTTGTGAGAACAGGGCCGGTGCAACCGTAACACGGCCCTGGCAGCCTGAGCGCACCTGGATGGGGGGGCAGTAAATCTCATGCCTCCCCGATCAGCCGAGACCTTGCTTGCCAGTGAATCCAGGCTGAATGCTGCTGGAACAGTGACCTGCCCAGGAGGGGCACACTAGTGTGGTCACTCCCGCCCCGCAGCTTGTGTGGGGTGTTTTGTGTCCCGCACTCTCCGATCTCAGCTCTTGTATGGCAGTCGGCATCTCTCCCTGCTGCCTGCCTTTCTCACTGGCACAATACAGACAGTGCAGAGCCAGCTGAACCCACCTCCCTCCTCCTCTGCTCTGATGTCTTCTGTGTACACAGATAGAAGGAGGAGTCAGGGATTAGGAGAGGCAACGCTGTGCATGTGCCATTCATCTGAGGTCTGTGATCATTACACACACTATAAATGACACTTGCATGGGGGAACACAGGGAAGGGGGGGGGGGAGTTGACAAAAATTAATACTTGCAGTGATTCGGGGGTGGAGGAGGGTGGGTAAGAAAATACTGTAGGGGCTAGGGGGCATTTTGGGAGGAGAGAGGACTTGTGCTAGTAGGGGGCTTGGATATGAAATCTGCCCCCACCCCTCAAGTCCTTTCTCCTCCCAAAGCACCCCCTAGCTCATACAGTATCCTCTCACCCAGCCTCCCCCCACCCCTAAATCAAAGAGATGCTGGCTGTTAAAAAGGGGACAATCATGGCATCTGGTACCTTGGTCACCTTGCTAGGAATGTGGGATAAATGCCCCAGGTGTTCACATTAATGCCCCCCACTAGGCAAATTAAGGAAGACAGATGGCAGAACTTTTTTGGCACTGGGCTCCAAAACTGTGGACAGTGCTTTCCTATGCAATTCACATGCATTCCAGGTGCAGTGCAATTTCAGCCCATTCATTTGACTGAAATTGCTGAAATTGCGCCAGACCGCACCAAGAGTTATACGATGCATAGGAACCGGATCACATGGTCATATTGTACCATACAATCCGATGCAAGTAAGCACATTACATTTGCAACCTGCGTTTGTGGTGTCATTAAGTTAAAGAGGAAGTAAACCCAGATGGGGTTTACTTCCTCTATGTTCCCCTGTAAAGTAGAAACATAATGGGCTACTATGCATCGCATAGTAGCCCATTATGTGCCACTTACCTGCAAACAAAGCCTGCGACGTCCAGCGCTGTCCCCTCTGCTGGCAGCATCCATCTTCAGGCCCTCTTCCTTCCGGGGCCACGACTCCGGCGCTGTGACTGGCTGAAGTCGCGTGACGTCACTCCCGCGCATGCGCGCGGGAGCCGCCAGTCACGGCACGGACGCTGTGGAGGAACGGCACGGAGGCTGTCCCTTCACTGCGCATGTGCTGACATGACGTTGGCACAGCTTCAACACTGCATATCTCCTGAACCGTACAGGTTTAGGAGATATGCAGGGCACCTACAGATAAGCCTTATCATAGGCTTACCTGTAGGTTAAAGTGGTTGTCACAAGTTGACAACCACTTTAACGGAGTCCCGATTTTCAGGATGGAGGACTTAGGGGAGAGGATCTGTGCTAGAAGAGGGAAGAGGATTTTTGCTGGAAAGGGGGATTTGTCCTGGGGGGATTTGAAGAGAGAGAAGAAGGGTTAGTGCTGGAATGGGGGGTATAGATTTGTTCTAGAAGTGGGGAGAGGATTTGTGTTGGGAGGGAATTTTGGGATGATGTA
>BLSH010321410.1:51987-74099 GCA_018402905.1 Glandirana rugosa | reverse complement strand
TCGAAGGCAAGGAATATAATCAACTCCGTAAGAAAGTACTACAGAACCGTTATGACTCTAGTTAAATATACATTACAACCACAGAACTCCTGAGTAGAACAATATAAACTCACAATATCTATCCCCACACATTGTGTGTCACATCGCCATTCCGTTCACATTTCAAGGAGGAGGGGTTGAAATAGGAAAGTCGTTTTTAGGGGTGAGGGAGGGGAGGTTTTTTTTTTTTTTAGGTGGTGATTAAACATGCGAAGGTGGGAGGGTAATGTTTAGGAGAAAGGGGATAAGTGTGAGGATGGGGAAGAAGAGGGGATTGTGCTGGGACAGGGATTTGGGGAGGGTGTAGGAGGATTTGTGCCAAGAAAGGGGGAATAAAATTTGTGTTGGTAGGGGGATTTGTTCTGGGAGGGGGAAAGAGGATTTGTAATGGGAGGGTGGAAGCGTACAAATTAGTGGTGGATTTTTTTTTTTTTTGGAGGGGAGGGAGTGGGGATTTTTGCTGAAAGGATAAAGTTGGGGAGGAGGAACTTTACACTTGCCTTACCGCTACACTGTGTGTTACACACCCCTATCTATAACACTCAAATATAACAAGATGAGTCCTCAAGACACCAACATTACATATAAATTGATCTCAGTATTGCCAAGACATCATGAAAGAATGCCTCAACTAATATAAGGAACGGAAGCTATCTGTAATCGCACAACTGAGGTAAAAGAACCTGATTTTAGCTCATACCATACCTACTGCATAAAGGTTTGACTTGCTGGATCAGTTAAAATTGTATTTATTGAAAAATTAGGGCAAGACTATGATAATACATGTATACAAATAATGGTACCACAGAAACATAACATACAAATGTTAAAAACCAAATCCACCTCTCAAATCCTCTGAAATATTGCCACCATTCGTGCCCAAAAGATTGAGAAAGAGTGTATACTCATATGTCTGGATGGTGAATCCCTCAAAATTCTGTGATTCAAAAACGTACCCACAAGGACAAAAATAGGATCCTAAAAGTCAATTGACCGGTAATGACATCCTTCCCTAGAGAACGGATACATGTAGACTGTTAAGTAACCCACAAAGGGATCAGTGTGTAGGAGTCAATGCCCAGTTAAATCACAGTTCAGCTTTGATGGATGGATGATTCCTGTTTGTATGATCCACAGTGTATGAGCCACAATGTAGACTCAATATGGACTCTGAGTTGAGGCTCAACAGTCTATGTTGATCCAGAGGAGGTATTCCCAGCAATGATGTCAAATTGTAGTCTTACATCGGGGTAACAAACCACGGTAACTAATATTCTGGGACCTTCCCTCACACCATAGATTCCTTCAGCTCTTAGACAGGTGTCAATAATGTCATATCCATTTATAATGTGTAGGCATCCCACTGGTGAAATAAATGCACAGGGCTCTTTACATGAGCTCCATTTTCCATCCCTGCTCAGCCTCTGACGCAGCCGGCGGTGATTGGCAAAACCGGTCAGGCGAGAATACTTATCCACCTCCAATCCTGGACTACTGATAAAAAAGCCTCACAAGATGGAAACCATATACACTGAGTGACCGTGCTATGGACTGAAGGAGAGCCCTGTATACAAAGGGAGTTGATACGTATACTTTGCCCATGGGAATTGTGTGTAGTGACTGTGTGCTGGACAATGGAGTTCATGTAGAGAGCCCTGTGCATGTATTTCACCAGTTGAATGCCTACACAGTATACATGAATATGACATTATTGACAACTGGCCAGTGGCGGCCGCTGGGATTTATTTTTGGTGGGTCGGCGCACTTACCCCATCGGGGCTTCCCATGCTTGGCGGCGACCTCCCGTTCCCCTGCTCTCCACGGGTCTCAATGGCGGCAGCAGCTTCCGTTTCCTCCCTCCTTCTCGATGACCGAGGCTAGCCACATTCTGGATTCTCGCCTCTGTAAAAGCATCCTTCAGTACCCGGGAGTCTTCTCTTTTCTGCGAATCAGAAAACGGGTCTCACACCTGCTGCTGGTTGGCCGGATTGAGGATCAGTGTTACATTCGCTGTTGTAACAAATGTGTGGGCTCATGGCGCAATGCCCTGCGAGCCCACCCTATTTTGAAGCCTATTAGAGCCTATGGCTCTAATCAGGTGCTTCAAAAAAACACCCCCACCACTGTAATTCAAGCTCCCGGCATCCTGAAAAACGCTGGAGGCATGAATAGGGGGTGGCCGCGGTTATGCATGAATCTATTCATTATGCATATAGGGGGTGGCAAGGATAGAGGGGTGGAGCCCAGGCTCCCCTAATGGATGAGCCGCCACTGCACCTGACTAAGGGTCCATTCACACTGGCATTAAGAGCAGGTGTTTGAGAGGCTTTAAAAATGTCCCTCAAATGCCTATGCACAAGATGAAATAGACAGCACATAGTGCTGTCCACAATAAGCATTAGCATTGTGTCGCTTCAAAATTAAAGCCTCATGACAAGTTAGGAGGCATTTTAAGCCTTTCAATGCCTCCCATTCAAGTCTATGGTAACGCCTCTCTGACGCTCTGCAGGTGTTTTTGGCGCGGTTTTGGTGCGATTGCAGCACATTAAAATTAGTCATTTTCCATTGTGGAACAGTTTTAACGCTCCCTAACGCTCATAAACACTACGAAACTGTGCATAGGGCATTTAGAGAGCGTTGATATAGCCCTAAGAGCTGAATGGAATCTATGGTGTGAGGGAGGGTCCCGGAATATTAGTCACCGTGGTTTGTTACCCCGATGTAAGACTACAATTTGACATCATTGCTGGGAATACCTCCTCTGGATCACCACTCAGAGTCCATATTGAGTCTACATTTTGGCTCGTACACTGTGGATTTTACAAACAGGAATCATACATCCATTAAAGCTGAACTGTGATTAAACTGGGTGTTGACTCCTACACACTGATCCCTTTGTGGGTTACTTAACAGTCTACAATGTATCTGTTCTCTAGGGAAGGATGTCATTACCGGTCAATTTACTTTTAGGGTCCTATTTTTGTCCTTGTGGGTGTTTTTTGAACCACAGAATTTTGAGGGATTCATCCTCCAGACATATGGGTATACACATAATCTTTTGGGCACGAATGGTGCCAATACTTCAGAGGATTTGAGAGGTGGATTTGGTTTTTAGCATTTGTATGTTATGTTTATGTGGTACCATTATTTGTATAAATGCATTTTCATAGTATTGTCCTAATTTTTCAAAAAATACAATTTTAACTGATCCAGCAAGTCAAATCTTTATGCAGAAGGTATGGTATGAGCTAAAATCAGGTTATTTTACCTTAGTTGTTCCTACACACTCCTATCCCCTGCATTCTGTACATTACATACTCCTGTCCCCTGCACTCTGTGTGTCATGTATTCCTAAACCTGGCACTGGCTACAGCCCTCTGTGTGTTACATACTCCTCATTATTGAACATGTTGCAATACACACCCTGGACCCCTGCAGTTGGCGTTATGTACCCTAAACCCAACACTGACTGCAGCACCCTGTGCATTGCACATCCCTGAGCCTTGCACTCTGCCTTACAGACTCCTGCACTATATTCACAATACTGTACTTCTCACCAAAGTGTTCATTGTCTTAACAGTTTCTGGTCGCTAAGCAGTCCTTGACTATTTTAATGAAGGTCTTCATTAAGGTAGACTCAGATAAAGTGTTAGCTGTTTGCATATTTTCAGTGTGTGCAAAACCATATGCAATGTAAGCTTTTCCTTTTTTAATGATTGTGCTGGGGTTTATGTGTTTGTGAGACTAGCTTGTGACATAGCAGTCAAAGCATATTTTATAGGTACACGGAAGCCTGCCTTTTGTTTGACAATGCCCCTTAAGCTACATGCACCACGGGTCACTACCTCCTGCAAGTGTTCCTCATTCTGAAGGTTGAAAGTTGGGAGGTATGCATTCCCTAAAGCTGCACCCTCTCTCCTACCGGGCGCAGTGTGGAATTTTTAGTTAGCCTCACCTGCCAGCTGCCCCGTAGCCAGTGAGGGAAAGGGGGAATGCATAATTCCACCTCCTCATTACACACTGCCGTTGAGTACCAGTTTAGCACAGATCAAATTTTCAATGCTGTGTGATGTCCTTCATGCTGCGCTCCATCACATTATGAGTGCAACATTAGAGGTACCAGCAAGGATGTAGAAAGTGGAGGTGGGGGCTGCATTGTAGAGGAGAAGGGAGGGGGTGGCAGGGAGATGGTGGGGGCACCAAAATGCACCTTTGTCTGTGTAAATAAAAATTCTTGCATCAGCTATGTGTGAAAAATCAACCAAAAGCGGCTTATCAATATAATTTAATTCTGGCCATAGTTGAGAAAATGCATACACACTTTCCCCAGATTCAAGAACCAGAATAAGAATTCTGAATAGTGACACCACCCCATGTAATCTCACCTTGCTCTTTCCTCAATTCGTCAATTAGGTACACACTCTCTTCATGAATCCTCTCCTCCATGGACTTTTTGCCCAGGCCAAAGTTACGCAGTGTGGACAAGGTAAAGCGTCTGTGTTCTTTCCATGCTCGTCCATAGCGTGCCACCACCAGACCTGGAACAAGCTAAATTCTTAGAATAATGTACTCTAGAATAATCCAATAGTCATAAGTACAGCCTATCACTTCCATAGAGGTGATGAACGAGTAATGAAAATCTGCTTCACCAGTGCGGAGTCTGTTATTCACTCCATTGGATGAATTTTCAGATTTCTTGTTATGTTAGGGAAAAGGTAAAAAGGATGAAGTTACCATTTATCAGTACATTACTAGCAGAGTGCTTGATGGGACTTCCCAAGAGAAATCCCATTCTCTACCCAATAACCCAAAGATATTACCTTTTTAACACTGCTGAAAGTCTTAGGGTTTATAACTTCTGCTCCCTGGGGCATGTGTAGGAATGTAGCTGCCCTAATAATTAAAGCGAAACTAAAGGTTTTCTTTTTTTCCCTTAAAATAATAAACATGTTATACTTACTTCCTCTGTGCAAGGGTTTTGCACAGAGTGGCCCCGATCCTCCTTTTCTGGGGTCCCTTGGTGGCACTACTGGCTCCTCCTCTTTTCGAGTGACCCGTCAGGGAAGCGCTCTCCCTTGGGTCAGGTGTGCGGGCGCACTCCCGTGTCCTGTTGCTGCATCCATTGACACAGACAATGGCTCCCCTGCTATCAGTCTATCCAACGAGGACCCGAGACACTGGCTGGAGCTGCTAGGCTTGTCCCCAGCACAGAAACGATCGGGCTTAGGTAAGTAAAAGGGGGGTCTGGGGGACTGCTGCAACAGAAAAGGTTTTTTCACCTAATGCATAGAATGTATTAAGGTGAAAAACCGGGAGGGTTTACAACCCCTTTAAATACTTTATTTCCTTATTAGAGCAACTAATCAAAAGTATACTCTTTAAAGTGGAAGATACCTGATGTGGGGGCCCACTGCACACTCTGCATGGTCAGTGTGAACAACTTAAAGCGGAGCTTTACCAATAACAACTTGATAAAAAAGAATGTTCTTTAGCAAGGTACATACATCACACATAAATAATTATGCTACCAGTGTGTGCTGTAAATTGCCCCCAGCATTGCTCCTGTTTCTTCTTGCTGGAGGCTGCCATTTTGCTGAAGCCCAGAGCCCTGAGCAGCAGTAAATCTTTAGGCTGTCAGCAGATCAGCCTCTACATTTTCAAAACTTTACTAAAATATAGAGAGCAACTGAGCATGTGCAGAGCAGGTTGAGACCAGATATTACTGAATGTTTAACAGTATAGCCACTTATTTTTAGTGTTTAGGTATACCTGCAAAAGGGGCTAGCATGAAGTGATTTAGCAGGACTTAATTTTCTGACTAAAGTTCCACTTTAAGTGATCCTGTGAACCACTTTACTAGTTCACATAATTAAATTGGTACAGTGAACTGGCGCTTGCTGGTGAACGCCTGCCTTTAACAAACTGGCCAAACTCACAGTACTTCTGATTCACACAAATCAGTTCCATTAGCTCTTAGCTGATGTACAGTATATGGTGGTTTATAGTTCCTAGAAATGCACAAACTCTTCAATATAGCAATACGGCTTTGTCACTAACCTGTCCCCAGCCTGTCAATAGACATCTTGGCACTGCAGTAATAACTCCAGACTGATATGATACTCACCCTGCTGATGCCTTTTTTTTTGCATAACTCAAGCTAGTAAAGATGCAAGATTTGGGGCCTGCTTAAATCCCAAAAGCTTACATTTCTAATAACTTGAGTTAGACAATAAAAAGAATCACTTAAACTACAAACCTTCTGCATTTATCAGTTGCTAACATGAATTTGGACTCTTCTACTGTAAACGTTTAGAATGTTGACTGACACCACTCTACACAGCAATAATGCTCCTATTGGAGTTCTGCTGTCCCTGGAATATCAGGAGATGTTGAATGTTAGATAAACTGTATACAGTTGTGCTCAAAAGCTTGCATACCTTTGGAGAATTGGCAATATGTACCAGTATGTACCAGGGGCAGCTCGTGGTCTTTTTGGGGGGGGGCAGCAATCAACCAACACCCCCCTGGGCCAGCGGCGCAGACTTTTCCAGCACCCACCCCTCCCAAAACAGCGGCATGGCAGTAATACGCCCCCCCCCGGTCAGCGGCACGGCAGAGATCCAGCAACCCCCCTGGCGGCCAGCAGAACTTAACGGCACCCCCCACCCATTGTCTGCACGCCACTTACCCCATTTTAGTGGTGGGTCAGGCAGCGGGTGAAGGATGGCAAGCTGTGTCCCAGGCAGCGGCTCTGAATTGGGAGTCAATTTGCTGGAACCACTTCCTTGAGATCCATAGGGGGGTATTATGGAAGATATAGAGTAATTGGGGTGCACACACCATTTTTATTAGATTAATTCGACCTATTACTGATAACGGGAGTTTTTACCATATTGCACATTTCGTTTTAAATTTCCGGAGCAAGGGGATTCAATTTAGTTCTATATATTGTGTGGGGTCAGGTGTGATCTGGATCCCCAGATAGCGAAAAGAGGTCACCATGGAGACTTTCCCAGCACACTCCGGAAGAGGAAGCTTAATCGGGTCTATTGGCAGATTTGTCCCAGTTAATTGAAAAGCCAGAGAGCGTCCCAAAGTGGTTAATGAGGTTCATGGTATTGGCTAGTGATTCCCGGGTGTCTCCCAAGTAGATCAGAGTGTCATCTGCGTACAGCGAGATGACATCCTCCCTAGGGCCTCTAAGAAATCCCACAATATTAGTGGAGGCCCTGGCGTGGATAGCCAGAGGCTCCAGTGCTAGGGCAAATAGTAAGTGCGATAGAGGGCAGCCCTGTCGGGTGCCCCTGTGTAGCTGGAAGGGCTCTGATAATTGACCATTGACTCTAATTCTGGCAGACGGGTCAACATACAATAATTGAACCCAAGATATACATTTCGGTCCCAATCCGAACCTAGCCATAGCCTCCCAAAGGTAGAGCCACTCCACACTATCAAAGGCTTTAGCTACATCTAATGAGAAGATGGCCCTATTACCCTGGTTGTCTACAGGTTGTTGTAAGTTTAAAAATAGTCTGCGTAGGTTATGTGCAGTAGATCTGGTGGGAATGAAGCCTGACTGATCGTGGTATATTATTTTATGGATAAATGCAGCCAGCCTGTTGGCCAATACTCTAGCCAACAGTAAGGTAAGCAGTGAGATGGGCCGGTGCGACGTCTCAGGCTTCCCTGGTTTAAGGATCACAACAATGATAGCTTCATTTAATGAGTGTGGCAACTTTCCTGTTTCTAGGGCAGAGTTATAAACCTTAAGGAGGTTAGGGAGTAGCTGTTCCACGTAGTGTTTGTAGACTTTGGCCGGGAGACCATCCGCACCCGGGACGCGACCGCTATGTGTCTGGGCTAGAGCTATCCTAAGTTCCTCCTCCGTTAGGGGTTTATCTAGGTCCCTAGTATCTGCCTCTGGCAAAGTAGGAATGTCATATTTGTTCAGGAATTGTAAGATGTCTGCTTGGAACGGATGAACCTTGGAGTCATAGACGTCCTGGTAGAATTGCTGAAAGGCCGTAACGACTTCAGGAGTCGTCTGGCATGAGTTGCCTCTATGGTTTATCAGAGCATGTACATGTCCATGTGAATATTGTGTCCTGATCAGCATTGCCAGCATATGACCTGTGCTTTCCCATTCCTCAAAATGCTTCTGTTGTAAGAAAAAACGTTTGTTTTTTGCCTTTTGCAGCGTTACCTGTCTAGATAGTGCCTGAAACGCTAACCATATGCGCTTAGTATCTTCCGAAGGAGCAGCCACATAGGCAACCTCAGATTTTTGAACCTCCTCAGATACAAACTGCTCCCATTCCCCAGTACCAGTCTTCATTTTGTTGATCATACTTATGAATTGACCCCGCAGAAATGCTTTAAAAGAGTCCCAAATGACCTCTAGTGTCGCCGAGCCCAGATTGTTACTAAAATATTCAGTAATTAGTTTTGGTATCGGATCCGGATCTGGGAGCAGGGACAACCAGAAGGGGTTGAGTTTCCATAAGGTCTTGCCTCCTTGCTTTGGAATTGTTATCTCCACCCAAAGGGGAGAATGGTCTGAGACACTCCTGAGCCCATATTCGGCATCCTTAACCAATGAGAGCATAGCATCATTGCCCAAACTCAGGTCAATTCTGGACAAAGCCCCGGTGGCCACCGTAAAACATGAGTATACACGTTTGTTAGGGTAATGCATTCTCCACACATGCCTTAGGCCGAGTTCCTCTAGGAATTTAGCAAATTTTGTGGGACCCTTAGGGAGGAGTCGTCCAGGACCCATAACATGCCCCAATCAGTCAAGAGAGTGATCAAAAAGATAATTAAAATCACCTATGGCTAATAGTGGAGTGCCCGGGTAACGGGACATATAAGTAGCTAACTTTTTAATTGTCTCGGCTGAATAGGGTGGTGGAATATACATTCCCGCAATAATACAAAGGCTACCACATAAAAAACACAGCACAAATACACATCTACCATCAGGGTCTATAGTTACATCTATAGGGGTAAATGGGGTGCCCTGATGAATCAGGACGCTCACTCCCCTGAGTATGAAGTGTGCACGCATGAAACTGGAAACTGAACTGTCTCTGTGGAAAGTTTGGTGACTGGCCATGGGGACTGTGCGTCTCTTGTAGACATGTAATATCGGCCTGCATATGTTTAACTGTTCTAAGGATAGCCAGATGCCGAACCGGATTGTTCATGCCCCTGACATTCCAGGAGAGGAATTTAACGTTCCTGCCATTGGGTAGTGTGGAAACAAAAAGGACCAGGATCTGTGCTGCCAGAAGAATATACATCCCAGCACTATCAAGGGGGATCACCTCGAGTAATATCTCCAAGGGCAAGTACTCCGTGCAAGGTAAAGGGAGAGCGCATAAATGAGGTGCGTACCTCTTAGGCACATATATTTCAAAGAAAAGTTCAGAAGATGTGAATTGGAGGATCCTTATGTCCTTTATGAAGGAGTTAGATCTTGGAAGTGTACAAGAAAATACCATAGTAGAGAACAGGGCTACAGAACAGCAGAACAAACCATAGTTGTTAGTCCACATAGGACTGTAGTGGGGCAGCAGTGAGGACTTTGCTGTAGGGCGTGGGAGCCTCCGGCAACAGAGCCTCGTAGCGACCAATTAAAGGTTGGGGGGAACAGTTCAACGTTATTAGTCTGGTGCGTGAGCAAATAATGTAGGTATAGCCTCTGTGTGGCATTAGTTCCGCTTTACCAAAAGAAAAAAGGTGTCGTGAGGTATCACCCACAACATGCTTGTAGGACTTGAAGATCAGGTAGGGGTCGGATGCCGGGCCTGGGTGTTCCGTAGGGAGCTCTCTTCCCTGTCTAGCCATTGCGCAGCCATTCCTGGCTTGTCAAAAAAATGGGTTTCTCCCTTGGCCACCATCCGGAGGCACGCCAGATAGAGCATGGCATATTTAAGATCCAATACTCGCAATCTTCGCTTAACATCCACAAATTTCTCCCTCTTCTTCTGTAATTCGGTGGAGAAATCAGGAAAAAGTGAGACCTTGACGTTGTCCATGACAAGAGTACCAGCCTTCATTCGGGCCCCTGTCAGGATAGCATCCCTGTCCTTGTAATTAAGGAGTTTGAAAAGGAATGGACGCGGCGGCGCTCCTTGTGGCGGAGGGCAGGACGGCACCCTATGCACTCTTTCAACAGCAAACATTGGGGAGAAAGTTTCAGGGCCAAACACAGTAGTAAGCCGTTTTTCAATAAAGGCTACAGGATTTTTCCCCTCTATCTTTTCTGGCATCCCTATAGCTCTGACGTTGTTCCTTCTCATCCTATTCTCCAGTTCATCCAGTCTGGCTGCATGCTGAGATGTTTGGTGAATGGTATGTGCTAGGTCTCTTTGCATAGGAGTTATATTATCTTCTATGGAGCTGACTCTCCCCTCCAAGGTGGCTGTCCTCTCCCTAAGCTTTTGCATATCCTGCCGGAGATAGGAGAGCTCAGCCTTCACCCCCTTCACCTCATCCGTCAGTGTATTAAGGGATAGGTTGCAGGTGTTTACCGCAACAAGGATGTCCCTGAGGGTCGGTTCGGGGCAGTCATATGTGACAGGAGTGGATATTGCAGGGGATGTATGGGGGCCATTGTACTCACTGTATCCCAGTCGAAGCTGGATCCTTCTCCATTCTCCAAGGGTGCCGTATCATCTGCCTTGCTGACGCCGCTATCCGAATCCCCTGACGTGGGTGGATGGTGCTGGTCATCTTTGGGCAGATACTTAGAGAATAGCTTGTGTACGGCCCCCATGTATTTGGCTTTAGCTGTTTGTGTAGACCCGGCGCCATCTTGGCCCATGAGGTCCGCGGTCCGCGCTTCCTTAGATCTTTTAGACATACCGATGGAAGGATCCAAAACCCTCCAGTCCGTACCCGGTGTACATGAGGACTCCTGTGTACTTTTTTGGGGGTGATCTGGTCAGGATTAAGGATGCCTCACAGGATCAGTACAGGATACCCAGCGGAGCTCACAGAGAAGACGTCTGTTCACATCCGCCGCTCAGTCATGCCCCGTTCCACTTCTTAATAAGTGATTCAACAGTACTGACTGGCATATTCAAGACTTCGGATATATTTTTATATCCTTTTCCTTCTTTATAAAGCTTCATTACCTTGTTACGCAGGTCATTTGACAGTTCTTTTCAGTTCGCCATGATTCAGTATGTAGCCTGCTGAGTGCATCCATGTGAGAGCTAATAAACTCATTAACTATTTATACACACTAATTGCAATTTAAAAAGACGCAGATGTGGGAAATGAACCTTTAATTGCCATTTTAACTTGTGTGTGTCACCTTGTGTGTCTGTACCAAGGCCAACCATTCCAGAGTATATACACTTTTGGTCAGGGCCATTTGGGTGATTTCCGTTATCAATATGATTTGAAAAGGAGCCAAACAACTATGTGATAATACATGGCTTCATGTAATCACTATTCTTCAATAAAAGACAGTTTTTTTGGCATGATCAGTCATATTTTCAATATCAATGCTAAAAGTTCATGATTTTTGTCAAGGTATGCAAACTTTTGAGCACAACTGTATAAGCATACATTTTATATATTTTTTAAATTATGCAATAAATTAAATTGTGTTTTATATTCCTGTGTATAAACTTTATAATTTTTAAAATTGATGTAACTGGTCAATTATCAAAGTTAAGTCAGTTCTGTGTAACTTGTGTGACCAAATTGGTCAGTAAACCAATCAAAAAATTCACAGTCAATAAAAAAATATAATCACATTACCTCTGGTACCAGAAATGGCTTCCATTATTCTATTTTGAGGTCTGTCTGCAAAATGTATTCCCTGGTTCACCAGAACCTCTTTGAGGTCTTTGAACCCTTGGATGACCACTGCCGGGGTAAATCCCAAGTAAATGCTGTACACTGGGCCGTACACCTTGGAAAACTGAAAGAAAAATTACAAAATTATGTTTTGTATGACATAAATTAACACTATAGAGCTGATTTATGAAAACTGCACAAAAGTTAATGTTCAACTATACTTAACCAATAAAGTTCCCAGTGCCGTTATATGAACAGTGTAGGGATTAGGGATGAGCCGAACATCCCCTGGTTCGGCTTGCACCAGAACACCGCAAACAGGTAATACGTTTGTTTGAATACGCGAACCCTATTAAAATCAATTGGACTCGAACAGGAAAAATCAAAAGTGCTAATTTTAAAGGCTTATATGCCTTTTTATTGCCATAAAAAAGTGTATGGGGGACCCAGGTACTGCCCTAGGGGACATCAATGCCAATTTTTTAAAAAAAAAATACTTTTTTTTTTGGGCTATACTTTCTCCCCCCCCCCCCCCCCGAGTTGCCAGTGGCATCTATTATAGTATATCTACCATTTCCTTCACAGAAATTCTTTCAAAGTCAATATAATATCTACTCTACAATATCACTGGCAATTGGGGATCATCCACTATCATGATATTTTACCACTGGTGGCTTGTCCCGCCGTCTTGCCACAGAGACCACTCACTTCAACTCCCGGGGTGACGCTATTACATGGTGTCCCCATCCGTTGCAATGATCAACCTTTTATCCCCCTTTTTTATCATAGGTAAGAGTGATGGGATCGATTTTTGCTCCCTCTCTTTTACTTTCATCTTTTGGGTATTTATATATATATCTTTTTATATTATAGACACATCTAACTCGCATCAGCTCCTGACGAGTGGTGATATCCACGAAATGCGTAAAGCTTTCCTATGATGCTGTGTCACAAGAATCATGTGTATATTAATCAATTTTTATTACAATAATAAATTGTCCCCAGAATCATTTATATCACGTTTACATTGTTTGTGGGTATACACACCAATATTTATTATTGTATAATATCTATCATGTCGTTACTATTGTGTATATACAAAATTACTGCTTGGTCATGCACATATATGGAATTATTACAAGTTAATTATATTTGATAGCGAACCTGGGGGCAGCCTAACGGGAGGCCCCCAGGTTGTCTGGGCTAGGAGCTTGGGATATCCTCTTCTTTAACTCTTACTAAACAGTCTCTGCAGGTTGGAGGCATGGTTAGAAAGGGAGGGCCCAGTGACAAGTAAGGAGTTCCAAGCTTATCCAGTCTAAACCGCCGCCACCAAGGGGTGATCCGGTGGTTAATGGTAAAAAATAAATAAATAAAAAATATATGGGGTGAATACGGTTGGAGGGGTATATGGTTGAGCAGGAGAAGCTGTTAGTCCGTGGACTCCTTCAAGGGTAGGGCAACAACGACCACAGAGGGAGCAGTGTATAATGGATAGGGTGATATTTAGTTCCATAGCTCTCCGAGTGTGTCTGTGGGATAAGATCGGGAGGCTAGGGCCATATTACCGTTCTGTGATAAGTCTTTAAGGAAGGTTTATCACCCCGTGGTTGTGAGGGATAGGCATTGTTTTGGCTCCCAATGCGGTCAAAAAGGGTTGAGGCAAGCAAAAGGGACACAGCGTTGAAGTGGGACATTATGGGTGTCAGAAAGCAGATGGACAATAAAAAAAGTCAAACATTAACTGTAGTAGTATATTCGGAAGTACGTTACCCATTCACTTGAGTAGGCTGGTGTAGAAAGGCGTGCAGGTCTCAGGCCTCCTGCTCTGCGTCAGGTTCAGGGTTAGGGTCTCCCTGGTGTTCCTCTGGAGCCGGTGCAGCTTTATCCTGTCTTCTGCGATGGGATGGGGTGATGCTTGGTCTTCTCCGTGGTGTGTGCAAGTCGGCATCTTGAGGAAGCATCTCCGCCCATAATGTTGGAATTGTGAACTCTCGATACCAGTCAGGGACCGGGATAGGCCTCATGCTTACGTGTTCAAAGAAGTGGGGGAGATCGGCCGGGGTCTGCAGAACAAAGGTGCGGCCATGTACGGTGATGGAGAGACCGAAGGGGAAGCACCACTTGAAGACTATGCGCCTTTCTCTGAATGCTGTCAGTATGGGGCGTAGGGCCCTTCTGTGATTTAATGTTATCTGAGATAGATCCTGAAATATTTTGATCTCCGCTCCATTCAGTGTGATTTCCTGTTGATCGCGGGCTGGAATGGCTACTTCTTCCTTCAATTTATAGTCCATAAAACAGCAGACAATATCCCTTGGTGAGTCCCCCTCTCTCCCCCTGGGTCGCAGAGCTCTGTGTGCCCGTTCGAACTCCACCGGAGCATCTTGGGGCCTCTCCAGAATATTGTTGACTAAGGACTGTAGGGTGAGAGGGATCTGATCGTGTTCAATGCTTTCGGGGACTCCGCGGATGCGGAGGTTCCTCCTGTGGCCCCTGTTGTCGAGATCCTCGAGTTTCCTCTGCATGTCTATGAGGTGTAGGTGGTATGGAGCACCGTGTTGTTGGAGTTCATGAATGTCAGCATTGTGACGACTGGCCGCTCTTTCGACCTCCTCTAATCTGTTGTTTACTCCTCTGAGTTCGTCTTTGAGGTCGGATACCGCATCTGACAATGCTCCCTTGATGTCTGATGCAAGGGATTGAAGATCTGCGATTTTGGGCATCTGGTTAATGAGAGTGAGCATTGTTTCTTGGTCAACAGATTGTTTATTCTTCTGTGTTCCCTCTGATTGTCTGTGTTCCAATGGCGGACGGTGAGGAGTGGGATGTAGAGGTCTCAGGAGTGGACGGGGGTTGGGTGTGGAACAAATCAGGGAGGTTCCGGCCTGGTTGAGAGTAAGGGGTGTTGAAGAAGGTCAACTGACGTCCAATTTTGCCCATCACTGAGTCAATAGGCTCCTGGTGAGTGATGCTACGGGTCCTATTTTACTTTGGCATCCTCGCCCGTGTCAGGCCAAATGAAGACTGACGCAAACCCCCGTTCAGGCCACTGCTGTAAAGGATGGCGGCCGCCCCAAGCCCAGTCTTAAGCTAGCAAGGGTCTCAGTGCCCGACTCGGCTAGCCTCGGAGTTCAAGGGGGGTGTTGAGGTCCCCTGAGGTGTGTTGCAGGGTTTTGAGTGGGCAGGTGGGGGCCGAATGGCCATCCCGGATGTTGCGGCCTAGTCGCAGGTAAAGCCGCGGCCTAAAGTTGCGGGCGCCGCGGAGGACCGAGCGGGGCGGAATTGATTTTTGGCCCGATCTGTTGGGGGGTGGATGAGGGGTCCCCAGAGCCGTGTTTGAACGGGTGGATGGAGGTTGGATGGCTGCGTTGTCTGCCGCTGCCTAAGCGCGGGAGAAGCCGCGGCCCAGATTTCCAGGTGGCGCGGAGGTCAGATGAGGACGGCCGAAATCTTTAGCCCAGACTGTTGGGAGACACCCTAGGTGTATTTAGGTGCTCACCAGGCTTGAGGGAGGACGGATGCCTGAGGATTGTGTCCAAAGCTCTGGAGCTCTCCCAAGACGCATCCGCCGTCTTCAATTTTTTCTTTTTTATTATATTTTTTTCTTTTTTTTAATTTTTTACATACTGTGACCAGAGCAATATATTGTTACCATAGTAACACTGTGCTACTCTAGGGAGGTGATCAGGATTTTTTTTTCCACACTATGATTGCTTATACCAGTGAATTTCACTGCTATAAGCAACCATTTTTTTCTGAATAAAATCCATTCATTCAATGTTTACTATTGTGATTAGCTGTGATTCGCCACAGCTAATCACATGGTACAGATGGGCAATGATTAAATGTGATCACTGTGAATGTCACAACTGTGACCAATTGCAGAGATCAACACAATAGTACACAATGAATAGAATGAATGGAAGCCATCCATTGTGTACAATTGTCATGTGATCTGCTGTGTTTGGTCACAGCAATCACATGGTACTGGCAGCGGGCCGTTACACTGATCTGTCACCCGCTGTGTCTAATGGACACAGCGGGTGACAGATCATGCTGGAGCACAGCCTGTGGGGTGCTCAAGAGGTGCAATCTTGGGATGATGTCATATGATGTCCACCCAGGATAACATTGCTCCCTGGCCGTCATTTTGCAATAGGCCGGGCAGGAAGCATTAAGTGTCTTCTTGCCCACATATGGAATGATGTTTTATGTATGCCACCAGTCCATATTCCTTGGACACAAAAGGCATGCATTCAATACTATATGACCATTCGTAAAACACTGATGAATCTAATGCAACTGTCAAATATACAGATGAAAGTGACAATCTTTCTTAGATCAGAGTATACACTATTTGATCTGTAAATAATTACAAATAATATGATATTAATTTGTTCCAATGTGCAGAAAGACAGGAAAGGTTGGTAACTGTAGTTTCTTTTGAGAACAGCAGGTAATATAAGCTCTAACGAGCAGGGCCCTCTGATTCCTCATGTATTCAATTGTATTGTAACTGTGCAAACTGTTGGTGCTATATAAATACTGTACAATAATAATAGTATTCCTAATGCATGCATACCTGGAAAGGGCTGTGGGGTAACCATGGGCTGTAGCAGATACCAGCTAGAGACTGGAGACACCATAGATTGAAATATATATTGCCAACACACCATGGATTGTAAATATTTACGTTCAAACATTTATTTGGTAAGATCACCTAACAGCTGTAAGGGTTTTGGGGCCACCCTTCATCAGGTATGGATCACATGCCTGACAAAGGGGTCCTGCGTGGCCTCGAAATGTTGCACCTTATCGATGTGATGCATGTGATCCTCTCAAATAAATATTTGGACGTTAATTTTGCAGATCCTTTCTTTGCTGGTGATACTGTATATTTTGACTTGAGAACAGGGCATTTTTCCACAAGCAAGTATATTCAATGTCAAATCTTCAAAACAAGATTGACTTTCCAAGTCTGGTGGGTGGCTATAATGCTCATTGCTGAGCTACTGTCAGCATATACAGTACATAGATGTTCTTCAGTTTTATTATTATCCTATAACTCACCTCTCTCAGGTTCTTTATAGGATTAGAAAAATCCATTTGCAGTATATTACCCAGCACAGGCAGTGCTAGAGGCCCAGGAGGGAAATCCTTTGGCCGAGAGAATTTCCTCCATAACAAAGCCAGAAGGAGGAGGCCCAGCAACAGTGCAGTACTCAGCTCCATGACGGAGAATTCAGTCTGTTTCTGCTTCCTAGAATACAAAGTATGACACTAAGATGACCCCTCCCTCAGTCAGATATGATCACCATTTGTGTTTAGTGATACTCAGCTAGTTAAACCTACAAAGCAAGATTTTCACCTTCTAAGCACAACAGTGATAAGTACCTAAAATTGCAAAATACAATACAGTAAGCCACAACAAAATAATTTCAAGTAATTATGTAAATAAAAAACTCTGATCAAATGTACACAAAGGGACAGTACAAGACAAAATAGAAATGCAAATGACAAAAATAGTTCTTTCTCATATTTGTGAACTTCACAATGTTCTCTTTTGCTGCACCCTTGCCATACTATGAGTCCAAAAATGATAATTTGATAAGATAATTAGGAAACATAATTAGGAAGCATAACAAATTAACCAGCATTCTTTTAACACAAAAATAAAATTAATTAGTGGTTTCAGAATATGATTATAATTAATTAAATATATTTTATATACTTATTACCTTTTTTTAATTACCCATTTTTAAAAAGTTTTTCTTTATATTATAAAAGCAAAAAAGGTATACAATTTAAAGAAGGACTTAGCAAATTATCATCATAGCACCATCAGTTACACTGACATCAGTTAGTAAAATATTTGTAGGAATGCTAAGAGATATAAAATAACTTATAAACAAATTGCTGAAAATACATTTACCAAAAGCTGGCAACATATTTTCATTAAAAAGCTAAGCCTAACTAATTAAATTGTTTTTGTTAGATGGTAATTTCATTTGATCATGATAAGTTAATAGATATGATACGTTGAGATAGATTTGTCAAAGCATTTGATACTTGTAATGGTTGTTACCGGTGGCGGCCCCCCTGGTCAGCCGGTGGCACCCCCCCCTGCCTGCTCTAGGTCAGTCAGTCAGCACTTACCCCATAGATTGCGGGCGGGCAGCGCTCTGGCGGGCAGCGGCTCCTGTGTCCTCTTCTCTGCATCACAGCGGCTTCCGCCATGCATCTGTTTCCTCCTCCTAGACATCCAATAGGATCTCCTGTCCTTTCAGCCAATCAGGTGACGGGTCTCAAGACCCCCCCCCCCCCATTGGAATCCATGGTCCGGCACCCTGCATGTAGATCAGGGAGCCGTACGCATATATAGGGAAGGCGGCGTTCCTGTGTGCCCCTAATGGACGGGCCGCCGCTGGTTGTTACAGCTGAACTTAAGCAAACAGCTAAACACAACATGAAATACATATATGGGAGCTGCCTTACCTGGCAAATAATTTGTAGTTCTGTTATTCCAGTCCTGAGATTTACACTGCTCTGCCACATAGCACAGTCCTGCATGGCAGGACAGGAGGCCTGATTTTAGTTGGTTTCAGTTAACACTAACAAGTCTTCTCCCTCCAGCAGCCTCCTCTTATGCCCCGTACACACGATCCGAAGATCGTCCGTTTTTTTTTCGCATGCTAATCTCAGATCAAATCGGAAGAGTTTACTTTAGTCACGAAAATTCTCGCACGACAGAATAAAAAATCGGAAGCACTGTGATGTGTTGTAGGGTATTTGTATTGCATTTTTGAACGACAGCTGTACTGATGAAACGAAAATCGTACGATCGGGCACCATGCGAGAAAATTTTTCCTGCATGTCCGATCTTGTCCGGACGGAAAACATCGGATGAACTGTCATCATCGGCTCTCGAAAGTTCTGTACTAACGATCTGATTATCGTACGACCGCTTCGAAAGCGGTATTTTCCGTCCGATTTTCAGATAGTGTGTACGGGGCATTATCAACATGCTTTTTATAACCACATGAGCACTGCAGCACAACTGATCAGCTGCTTGCACAGCTTCTCTCTCTCCAAATCCAAGCTCTGTTGTACAAGTAAATGTAAGAGATTGATGCCAGGTCAAAATCAGATGCATATACTGTTCACATTTGAAAAACAAATGTAATTAATAAGTATATTTTATATTAGAATGGAGTTTCGCTTTAAGCCTTGGTTCACTCTAGAAACCAGCATTCCATTTGCGTTTCCTGCACCGCATTCAAAATGTACTGCAGTTGTGATCTGCAGCGGGTGTCCAAGTTAAGTTAACAAAACCTCAAGAGCAGGTCTCAAACACAGTGAGTGTGCCTGCAGCAGATTGCATGGAACAAAAGTACTATGCCATTCCCATTGCAGTGTTTTACCAAAAGCAGTGACTACACTATGGTGGTGTGATGCAATGCGATTTGAGCCCATTCAAAATGAATGGGCTCAAAGTGCACCACACTGAATGTGCTGCGCATTCCTTTGCAATTCACTGTGTGAACTGTGGCTAAAGATAATAGAACTCAGCCAGTAAAGGGTCAGACACAATTTTTCTCCTAGCCTAAATTGGAGCATTTTCCTCCCCTTCTTTTCACTACCAGTTTCACTACTCATTTCTGCTCTTGCTTTTTGTATTGTTGTTTGCTCTTACTTTTTCCTTGCTTGGTATACATGACTAACATTTGCTTATATATTATATGAATTTATAATGTCAATTGTTGCCTTGCCCAGAACAAGCTACATATGCAGAGAACAATGAAGTGAGACAGCGGAGGTGGTAGAAGCTTCTCCAGTGCCTGGGGTGAGATGCAGTTGAAGGTGGACATCTTTTGTTCCAAGAACGCTCCCACCATGACAGTGTGAGGTGGGAGTTCACAAGACACTCATGACTTAGTCTTTCTGTTTGTTCGCTTCTTTGAGGTCTCCCATTTGACCAATTGTAGTGGAAGGTGTGACTTGTAGGACTAATGCAAAGTGGTTATTGACTGACACAGAGGTTCCCCATGTCTACTGCACAGCACAGAGTAAGAGAAAAGGCTGAACATTTCTGTAGAAAGTGGACTGCAATTAATACATTCCAGCTCCCAACTTATATCTGCATTTTTACAAATGCTGAGGGCCCCCTGGACTAGGGGGCCCAGAAAAACTGCACCATTTTAACCCAAGTCTGTAGGGGGATACATTCTTAAACATCCCTTCCCCACTACCCATTCCACCGTGTAGTCCCTGTTCCTCGACTTCTATGTCTTTCCTTTGATAACGTGCCTTGATTCCTCCCCCAATTCCCTGGCTTTTACCCTTTCCCATTCGCTTCCAGCTTGTTCCATATCTTCTCAATTGTTTTCTGAACGTGGCAGTTTTTCATAGTCTCATGTCTCCATGACACCAATCTTTTGTTCCATATCTTCCTTATTTCCATGCACTTCTCTTTTCACAAGCCTTCTTTTTCAACCAGTGGATTAGGCCACCTATCTGTAACTACAGGCCCTCAAAGAGCCCTCTAGAAGTACTTTCATATAGGTCCTGAATGTTTACTAAGGCAAATATTAAATCATTGTTACCATGATTAACTAATTAGATGTTTTAGCCCCTGTGTGGGTGTGGCCGTTTTTATTCTCCTCTAATACCCACAAAAAACTGATTTTAACAAAAACTCTGAGTGAAATTTAATTAGCCCAGAGGTTCACATGAGCATAGCAGAGGCCATATTCAAGACCATCTTGTTGTGGCCTCCTGAAAGGTGCCAGCCTGGAGAACCAGATCACTCATTACTTATAGTGTATTGCATAAAAATATGGGCGGCACGGTGGTATAGTGGATAGCACTTTTTCCTAGCAGCAAAGGGGTCGCTGGTTTGAATCCCAACCATGACACTACCTGCCTGGAGATTGCATGTTCTCCCAGTACCTGCGTGGGTTTCCTCCGGGTACTCCGGTTTCCTCCCACACTCCAAAAACATGCTGGTAGGTTAAATAGATCCTGTCTAAATTGGCCCTAGTATGTGTATGTATGAATGTGAGTTAAGGACCTTAGATTGTAAGCTCCTTGATGTAGAGACTGATGTGAATGTACAATATATTTGTAAAGCGGTGCGTAAATTGACAGTACTATATTAGTACCTGAAATAAATAAATAAAATAAAAAGGTAAAAAAAAAAAGCAATACAAAAAAACAGATTGCCATGTATTTTCTTCATACAAATTGTGAAAGTATCAGCAGATTAGGACTTACATGGAATTAATCACTTATCTTTATTGCTTCTACATACAGAATGTGTATTATCTGTGTACACTTGGAAGGGGTTAGTTATCACTGCACACTGTTCATTAGGAAGCAAAGTAATATACAGAGCCTTATATGGACGGCACTCAACATAAATTCTTTGTGTATGTACAGTACTGTGCAAAAGTTTTAGGCAGGTGCTGAAGAAATCCTGTAAAGTAAGAATGCTTTCAAAAAGATATATTTTAGCCAGATGTGGGCCTCGGGCTCCCAGCCTCCTTCCAAGCAACTGGGTCACCTGTAGGATCAGTTGGAAGCCGTAAGCCTGCCCCCTAGCTAGCACCCTGCCACTTACAAGATCCCCTCACTCTGATCCAGGATGAGCAATAAAACAGGTGAGCCTGCTTGATACCTCCTTTTATTGAAATTGGGACTTGCCCTCGTCCCTGCTGTTGGTCACCCTTAAAGGGGTAAACTATTTTTGTTTTACAGTATGACTGTTAATTATTTTACTGTTGGCCACGTAAGCCCATTCTCAACTGTTACCTGTTGGCTGATGAAGCCTTGTTAGATATTGTGCCGTTCCATAACTTGCACTTGAACTTTTGCTCAGGACCTCACTGACTCTGGACTGGGTTTCCTTCTGTGGGTCATATAGCTCTAAGACCTGACATTGCACACCATGTCTGCCATGTGGGATTCGTACACCTTGATGCTTTGATGTCCCTTGAGACCTGAGCTGTTGTGAATAGAGTTGAGCGAACCTCTGGAAGTTCGGGTTCTGCTGGTCCGTCCGAACTTCGGGACAAAGTCCGGGTCCGGGTCCGGACGGAACCCGAACGATCGCACGGACAACGAACCCCATTGAAATCAATGGGGACCCGAACTTTTATGCACAAAAATGGCTGTAACAAAGTCCTGGAAAGCCCTAGAGGCCAGAGTTCCCTGTAGTTTCGTAGTTCCACATGCTTAGGGTGTACCGTCTGTACCAC
>BLSH010321410.1:32770-43817 GCA_018402905.1 Glandirana rugosa | reverse complement strand
TGTATGTTCCCAGTATATGGGAGCAGCAATCTCTCTCCTCCCTCAGTCATCCCAGCCCCCATACAGTTAGAATGCACTGACAGGGAACACATTTAACCCTTTGATCGCCCCCTTCCCTGCCAGTGGCATTTACACAGTAATCATTGCATAGCACTGATCACTGTATAAATGCCAATGGTCCCAAAAAAGTGTCAAAAGTGTCCGATCTGTCCGCCGTAATATCGCAGTCCCGCCATAAATCAATTTTCATAGTTTGTAGATGCTATAACTTTTGTGCAAACCAATCAATATATGCTTATTGCAATTTTTTTTACCAAAAATATGTAGAAGAATATATATCAGCCTAAACTGATGAATAAATATTTTTTTTTATATATATATATTTTGTATATGTATTATAGCAAAAAGTAAAAATTATCGGGTTTTTTTTCAAAATTGTCACTCTTTTTGTTTATAGTGCAAAAAATAAAGACTGCAGAGGTAAGCAAATACTACCAAAAGAAAGGTCTATTTGTGGAAAAAAAGGATGTCAAGTTTGCTTGCGTACAACGTCGCACAATCGCGCAATTGTCAGTTAAAGCGACGCAGTGCCGTATCCCAAAAAGTGCTCTGGTCAGGAACAGTGTAAATCCTTCCGGGGCTGAAGTGGTTAACTGAACAAGCTGAAGTTAGATGCTGATTGGTTACTGTACACAGCTGCATCAAATTCTGTGAGCACCATTTTTTTTTTTATTCTTTTTATTTGAGTTATAAAGTTTCAGGTATAAAACAGCTATTGGGGCTCCCCCCCGGCTATCAAGCGCATATTCATGTGCCTAACAGAGTACAATTCTAAACACTTAACCACACTTATTACTCCAACCACACGCTGTCCAGATGCACTGTAGGATGAAATTTGACAAGGATCAACAATACCCAGTAGGGTCACCCCCAACCTCCATTAGCCACAGACATCATCCACAACTAGTTTGAGACAATATCGTACTATGCGCCCCCCTAATAGCAAGAGATAACAAAGATTAAACCCCCCCCACCCATCAGAGCATAGCTTGTAATATCATTCCTGATATAATAATTGTTCAGGCATACCGGGGAACCAGCCCAAGGAAACTTTATTATCAGCCGTGGAGTCTAACTCCGTCCATAAGTGCCACACTTTATTATACTTCTTGGGGCATCCTCGGGAAGTGTATGTTGCTCTATATAGGGGTAGAACTGCATTCACAAGTCGTTTCAGTAAGGATAAGGATGGAGGCCTTGCTGACTTCCAATGGAGTAGCCTTCCTGGCATAAAATAGTATTATGCCCAGTAAAGTGTGTGTAGCGTTGGCTGGTACTAGTGAATCCACTAATCCAAGGATACATATTCAAGGGGATAGAGATAGTGGCTAAACTTTGGAGAAACTGTGTCACCTTTTGCAAGTAAATTTGGATCTCTGGGCTTTCCCAGAAGATGTGAGCTTATCCCGCCGGAGTAGCTGAGCATCTCCAGCATGCAGCTAACGAGGCAGGGAAAATACGATGCAATTTCTGTGGCGTGTAATAAATCCTGTGTAAGATCTTGAATTGAATTAATTTGTCTTTCGCTGCTATCAATGGTTGAAATGGATAGTCCCACATATCTTCCCAATCTTCACTGTCCAAGTCCTGCACCTTCGCCTGCCACTGACTACGCAGACTGTCCAGGCCTACCTGAATGGATGGCATTAGAGCTTTGTATATCTGTGACACTGGTTTGGATAGATCCTCATTCATTTTGTAACAGGGCCTCCAAATCCTCTTGTTCCAACCGGAATGAGGTTGATTTTAATTGTGTGGCATACGCATGGTGGAGCTGCAGGAACCTGAAGAAGAGAAGTTCGCAAGTTTAAAATTATTCTTAAGTCTATCAAAAGTGAATAGTTCAGACCCGTTACAAATATCCAACAAATATTTAATCCCTTTACTGGCCCACAACCCGGGGTCTGGCAAAGCATGAAATTCCTGCAACCTCGGATTGCACCAAAGCAGGATTTTAGGGGACCAGCAGTACCTTGCTATGTTGGGCCGAACCACAGCATATGCCACGCTTTGATGACTACTTTCATGGACGATGTTAAGGAGGGATACGAGACCTGGGACCCCCTATAGAGAATGTTTCTTAGGGCTTCAAAGATCCTGCATGGGCCGTCTCTAGTACTACAGACGCATTAGTGTCGTCCAAGGTCAACCAGTTATGAGCATGATTAAGCATGGCTGCCAAATAATATGTGTAAAAGTCTGGGCAGGCCAGGCCCCCCTGTGTCCATGGCCTGCACAGAGTCTTCTTACTGAACCTGGCTGTGCCAGATTGCCACACAAAGGAGGCTATGATGGAGTCTAATTGGTGAAAGAAGGTTTTTGGTAAGCAAACCGGAGAGTGCCGTAAGCTATACAGCTTGACCAGGAGGATTTTCACCTTTATCAGATTATTTTTTCCTATGAGGGATAGTGGGAAATGTGACCAAGCCTTCAGCTTTTGTTTGCACCATTGCAGTGTTGGTGTTAAATTAATTTTAATAAAGTCCTGAACATCAGAGGAGATATGGACCCCAAGGTATCTGATGATATCCACCCACTGTAGTGGAGAATTGGGGTCAGCCAGTCTGTGTGCACCAATTGTAGTAAATCTCCCCCACTGCGGTCCCCCTTACTACAAAAGAGAACAGATGTATGAATTGATGTTCCCACTGATCAGAATGAAGAGAGACTTTGATGGTCTGTTTTAGCTGCAGCAATACAGCAATACTTGAATTGTGTTTAAAGTGTCTTAAAACATGCATAAACAAATTGTAACTTCCAACTGGGAGTTTTCATTTCCCTGAAATTGTGTGAAATATCAGAAGAGTTCAGCAACATTTTTTAATAAAATGCATTTCATTGATTGGTATAAAGGGTGCAGTGGGCTTTAAATATTTCCTAAGGGTTACAGAAGCTGCTTGTAACTATGGTAGACCTAGTATTGTCATTGTTATCAAAACTGCCCTTTGTTACACTTATTAGTTAAATATTTGACAATAGGAAAAAATACACAGGGAAAAAAGTTAAATAAAAATGTATAGCAACAGTACACAAATAAAGCATGTCACAAGACCATGTGATAAAATATGCACAGTCATGACCATACTAACCCCTTATCATAGACATGAGTGCTGCACCCATGTAACCGGTACAAGGCGGTCGCCTCGCCGCAGATTTTAATCTTTTCATTGTGATGATGGTTCATATATACTATGCTTTACTCCAGACTCCAGAAATATGGGGCTGCTTTATGAAAATCTGAAAACACAGTCAAGTTGTTGCTCATTTCGACCATCTAACATTTGGGAAACTAAAAAAGGAAAAATATACAAATAGGCTGACATAATAATACAAATATACCATAGACATATACATTGCATACGATGATTTGTAAGTATCAGTTTACTCATATATTCTTAAGGGAACTTTCTTGGAATTTTCAAAAATGTTCCTCTCCCTCGATTTTTTACGAAGGGTTTATTGTTTTTTCATATCTGACTTTTTCTGTACTTAGTGAATTATTTCATCTATACTCCTGATGAGTGACCGTGATTCACGAAATGCGTAGAGTTCTTTATTCATGTGGTGCCATGACAGTTCGGCTTTTTATCCATAGTTACATAGTTAGTCAGGTTGAAAAAAGACACAAGTCCATCCAGTTCAACCAAAAAAAACCAAAACAAAACATTTATATATATATAAAATCAAATAATCCCATATACAATCCTTCACCCACAGTTAATCCAGGGGAAGGCAAAAAACCTCAGCAAAGCATGGATCCAATTTGCTATAACGGGGGAAAATTCCTTCCTGATTCCCCGAGAGGCAATCAGATTCACCCTGGATCAACTTTACCTAAAAATGTTAGTACCCAGTCATATTATTTACATTAAGGAAAGAATCCAGGCTATTTTTTAAAGCAATCAACCGTGCTGGCCAAAACCACCTCTGGAGGGAGTCTATTCCACATTTTCACAGCTCTTACTGTGAAGAAACCTTTCCATATTTGTAGATGAAATCTTTTTTCCTCTAGACGTAAAGAGTGCCCCCTTGTCCTTTGTGATGACCTTAAAGTCAATAACTCAACACCAAGTATATAGTTGTGTGTGTATATATATATAAAACTATGGATTATTATTGATTGTATACAATGTACAGTATCTCACAAAAGTAAGTACACCCCTCACATTTTTGTAAATATTTTATTCTATATTTTCATGTGACAACACTGAAGAAATGACACTTTGCTACAATGTAAAGTAGTGAGCGTGTAGCTTGTGTAACAGTGTAAATTTGCTGTCCCCTCAAAATAACTCAACACACAGCCATTAATGTCTAAACCGCTGTCAACAAAAGTGACTACACCCCTAAGTGAAAATGTACAAATTGGGTCCAAAGTGTCAATATTTTGTGTGGCCACCATTATTTTCCAGCACTGCCTTAACCTTCCTGGGCATGGAGCTCACCAGAGCTTCATAGGTTGCCATTGAAGTCCTTTACCATTCCTCCATGACGACATAACAGAGCTGGTGGATGTTAGACCTTGCGCTCCTCCACCTTTCATTTGAGGATGCCCCACAGATGCTCAATAGGGTTTGGTCTGGAGACATGCTTGGCCAGTCCATCACCTTTACCCTCTGCTTCTTTAGCAAGGCAGTGGTCGTCTTGGAGGTGTGTTTGGGGTCGTTATCATGTTGGAATACTGCCCTGTGGCCCAGTCTCCGAAGGGAGGGGATCATGCTCTGCTTCAGTATGTCACAGTACATGTTGGCATTCATAGTTCCCTCAATGAACTGTAGCTCCCCAGTGTCGGCAGCACTCATGCAGCCCCAGACCATGACACTCCCACCACCATGCTTGACTGTAGGCAAGACACACTTGTCTTTGTACTCCTCACCTGGTTGCTGCCACACATGCTTGACACCATCTGAACCAAATAAGTTTATCTTGGTCTCATCAGACCAAAGACATGGTTCTAGCAATCCATGTCCTTAGTTTGCTTGTCTTCAGCAAACTGTTTGCTGGCTTTCTTGTGCATCATCTTTAGAAGATGCAGTGATGCAGTGTGCCGCGTATGGTCTGAGCACTGACAGACTGACCCCCCACACCTTCAACCTCTGCAGCAATGCTGGCAGCACTCATACGTCTATTTCCCAAAGACAACCTCTGGATATGACGCTGAGCACGTGCACTAAACTTCTTTGGTCGACCATGGCAAGGCCTGTTCTGAGTGGAACCTATCCTGTTAAACTTGTTAAACTCCTGTATGATCTTGGCCACCATGCTACAGCTCAGTTTCAGGGACTTGGCAATCTTCTTATAGCCTAGGCCATATTTATGTAGAGCAACAATTCTTTTTTTTCAGATCCTCAGAGAGTTCTTTGCCATGAGGTGCCATGTTGAACTTCTAGTGACCAGTATGAGAGAGTGAGAGTGATAACACCAAATTTAACATACCTGCTCCCCATTCACACCTGAGACCTTGTAACAGTAACAAGTCACATGACACCGATGAGGGAAAATGGCTAATTGCGCCCAATTTGGACATTTCTCACTTTTGTTGCCAGTAGTTTAGACATTAATGGCTGCGTGTTGAGTTATTTTGAGGGGACAGCAAATTTACACTGTTATACAAGTTGTACACTCACTACTTTACATTGTAGCAAAGTGTCATTTCTTCAGTGTTGTCACATGAAAAGATAGAATAAAATATTTACAACAATGTGAGGAGTGTACTCACTTTCGTGAGATACTGTATATACACAGTATCTCACAAAAGTGAGTACACCCTCACATTTTTGTAAATATTTTATTAAATATTTTCCTGATATAGGAACCCATGAAGTCAGAATCTCTACTGTGAACTCACCCAGCTATACCATCTTTGGCAGGGAGACATACACTCGCTTAACTCGAAGGACTTGGAGGAGGGAATACAGCAATACATCCCTCTAATGATTTCGGCTAGAGATAGATATATCCAACTAAAATTTATCCACAGAGCGTATTATACCCCTCAACGCCTAGCCAAAATGTACCCTACGTATTCAGATAGATGCCCCAAATGCCAGGGAGAACTTGAAACCTTTATACATGTAGTTTGGACCTGTCCTAGAATTCAGGAGTTCTGGAGAGGGGCGGTGGAACAAATCAATAACATTGAAGGCCTGTCTATCGGGCTCGACCCTAGAATTTTACTCCTGGGTATCTGTGATGTGATTGTCCCCAGTATCCAAAAACAACTTTTTGTCTTTTATACAATGTTTTACGCTAAGAAGGCCATTTTGGTCAAATGGAAGCAACTCACTTACATGAGTCGTTAATGTCCGAAAAAGTTTGACAAAATATGGGGAGAGTGGGATTGCCACATCCCATGTTTCAGTAAAAAAGGAAAACCCAGAAGGAAAACTTAAAGAATTCCTTGGAGTTATGAACTGCAACAATTTGAATGTGTTTTTCACGATGGTGTATGACCAATCAAGGATTGACTTCCTGGATGTCAGCATATCTAAGGGCCTTAGAGGAGATATAACAAGTAGGCTATTCAGAAAGGAGACAGCCAGCAACACTTTGTTGCATGCCGGCAGTTTCCATCCTGAGCCGCTAAAAAAATCCATACCTTTCAGTCAATTTCTACGTATAAGACGAAACTGTACGTCAACTAAAGATTTCCAAGTAGAGGCTGACAAACTTAGTGAGAGATTAATGAATAGGGGCTATACAAGGAGCTCCCTAAGAAAAGCTTTCAACAGAGTAAAAAACATGGATCGGCATGACCTTTTGTTTAAACCTAAACACAGCAAAAACCATGAAGAGAATCCCACTAGATTAATCCCACGGTACTGTAATGAACATAAAAAATTAGGAATATTTTAACCAAATATTGGCCTATCCTTACTGGAGATCCAGTTGTTGGCAATTTTATTTCAGCGCAGCCGCAAATTAACTATAAAAAGGCAGGTTCAATTGGTCAGGCTCTAGTACATATTGAATATAAGGGAACTGAGAGAAGGGACCCCTGTAAAACCTGGGGTACCTATCCCTGTGGGTCTTGTTCTATGTGCTCGGTCATTAAGAAAAGAACTAAGTTTACTTTACCCAATGGTGAAAATTTCCATTTAAAACACTTTGCCAATTGTAGAACACAGGGTGTTGTATATCTTTTGCAATGCCAATGTGGAGCCTTCTACAAGACACGTCAGGAATTGAGACAACGTATCATCAAGCATATGCATAGTATTCAGATTTGCCTTTAGGCCGTCATGTAGCAAGGAGACACAAATATAGAATGCCAGAGGTTAACTTTACAGTCATTGATAGGGTTCACATTCCAGCCAGGGGAGGTGACTGGAACAAGGTGCTGCTCCAGCGGTAAATGCGTTGGATTAGTCGTTTGGATGCTACCACCCCCCCTGGTCTGAATGAGACAGAAAGCTATAGGTCTTTTTTGGAGGGCTTTGACTCAGGCAAAACAGACTGAGTTCATAGATACATTATCATCACATGAGAATTTCTTATGGACCAATTGTCCATTGATTGATCTGACCTGGACCCTGTTACTTTCCCCCTGTGTATATCGGAAGAGAAGGCACATGTATACACCTTGGGTTTATTATATTTATATATACAATGTATCATTTAATGCTTTGATAGTTTATAAATGTAATCCTTTGTAATTATGAAGCCAAATGGTCTCGATCTATCTCGACCATGGGGTTTTACTTTGTAATTTGTACCTGCATATTCTGCAATTATTGACTCTGTATTATATTTAGATTCGGTCCAGTTTCATCATGTCATGGTCTATGCAACACCGCTTACAAATGGTCTTTATTTTGGGGGGTTGCCCAACCAGGTGGGGATTCCCCTCTCCCCCCAATGGAAAACAAGCCCATGCTGTAACCAGCACAGAAAGGCCCACACTGTCCTCAGTGAGGGGCCTTATGTGTTTTCCTGCCTGGATGCGGCTAGGTCAGCCAGCATCACAGGCAGGAACCCTCTGTGTCGGCGGTGTTACTCCCTTTGGGAGCCCGGACTTCTCGGATATGCATATTCCGAGGGTGGGCTCCTAATCAGGCATCTATCCGGTTTATCGGGATATGGCGCCAGATCGACGTGACCTCTCCAGTCAATATAGGGACGCCGGGAACGGCGTTCTGCGCCATTTCCAGCCGGACTTTGCAGAAGGCGTTAGCCTTCCATATAGCTCCGCCAAGTACACCTCACAAGCAAACTACATGCTCAGTGGACTCAGGTAACCAGACTTTCCTCTTGCATAATCTCTTGTTTGAATGGCTTTTTATTTTTGGCTGTCTTATATACAATTTGCCCATTTGGGGAAGATATTTGGTACAAATCTCCCTGACTAAGTGGACTTTCCCATAATCCATTTGACTAATTATCAAATGGGCCATACCATAAAGAGATTTTTTTCAATTTGTGTTTGGAGAAGATTTGCTAGATATGCAATGGATAAATGCCTGGTTACCTCCACTTTCATTGTTACTCTTTTATTTCTGTAGTGGGCTGAATTTTGGACACCGATCATTGGGGAGTATCCCCAGGGGTTCCTGTACAGCATGCAAGGCATTTGTTTCTTCACGGGGGGTCGGTATGTGTCTACCACCTGGAGGCTATCCCTCTTCTAAGGCCAAATAATGTAAGTTTGGGCCCCCAAATGGGGGAGCCATGACATGCCATTTCTTGGACTGAATTGCTACTAAAATTAAAATGAATTTGTATATCCACAGAAGATGGTAGAATATCCCTGATGAAGATATTCTGGTTTAATACTGTCGAAACGCGTCGGAGGTCCCGATGGACTTGTGTCACCCATTGTCACTAATGGCCTCACTACCCTAGGGGAATACCATCTTTTTACTGGAACACACTTGTATGGTCTTGTATCAATAATGCGCAATATACAACAATATGATGTACACCTTTGGAAATGTTTACATTATGTGTACACAATAAAATATGTTTTTTTATGAAAAATTACAACAATTCCAAATCACTATTTTCATTGCCTTAAAAATCCCTTTGCTATTTGATTTTTTTTTTCCCTTTTTTAATGGGTAAAAGCCAAGCCTGAATAACCCCATTGTGTGTATAGCATGGTCATTCTAACAACTTAGTTCTGCCATATTATGATACTTGCTAAGGAACTATTGATGCCTTGATCTGCTCCTCCCACTTGGCATTTGCCTCATATAGCTGAACCCCCTGGATTGGATCCTCAGACTCTCAACCTGTCAGATTTGTTGTTAGGTATAATTTGTTACCTCTCACCTGTATATGAAAAGCTGTTACAAACTTTTCATTTACCCTTCTGCATTGTTTGTATGAACCAAGTGCCTTAATGTTGCTGTAATCGATAAATAAAAACTTTTCTGTTAAAAAAAAGGAACCCATGAAGGGAGTCATATGGTGGACCAAGCAGCTTATACAAACCGTTTTATTGAAAAACACAAAATATTTAATACACTAGAGATAAAACTACATATCTCCACCTCTCACAAAGTTAAAAAAGACAGCGTTGTCTGGACACAACAGCAGCTGCTCATACAGAGCACTCATACACACAAACAACCTAATGGTGTCATAATGAGGGGATAATTAAGGGACCTAGCTATTAAAAATGCAGGAGTTAAATGACCCTGAGGTAGATACCCTCCTGTCAGGTGTAATACTGGTGTAGCCATGTGCCCCCTTGGGGGTGGCTGGTAGTTGTGGTCCACCTGCCCGCTGCCCTCAATCACACGATCTTCCACACACCCAGGGTCACTGAACAGGCCGGTACTTTGTTTTGTTATTTTATTTAGGGGATAAACTTTGATAGGGATAGGGACGACTGTGATATGCCCAAAGATCAAATCACGGGACCTTCTATATACACCGACTGTATATACACTCCTTCTTCCTCCAGCACATACATTTGCTGACCGTTACTCCTCTCCTTCTTCTCTCCTGCACATACACTTGCTGTTACAGACCTGAAAGGCAATTTATCAGACCTCCATGATACTTCCTCTTCCACCACAGCTAGCACATGGTGAGGCCTGCTCTACTGTTAGCAGGACCTCCGGACCACCCATTGTGGGCAAGGGCCACGGGCTCCCAGTTGTGAAGCCATGGGCCCTCAATTGTGTAGCTAAGTACATTGGTGCTAGCTGGGCACCGGATGAACTACTACTCCCAGCCCATCCATCTTCCAGGCCCTTCCGGCTTACCTCACTGTCCAGTGACACTCCCAGGGCTGACACTCACTGACACTGGTGGATCCTTTAAAGAGCCTTCTAATGTAGCCTCTCTGCTGCTCCCTTGTGCTGCTCCAGGAAATTACTCCTCTCCTGGCTGCACCCGAGCCTCCAGGCCTCAAGGTCACCCCCCCCAGATTGGGGGGATCCCTCTCGGGTGAGGCCTCCACAGCACCTCTGCTACATTCTCCACTCTTCCACCAAAACTACTCCTCCCCCCAGCTGGGCAGATCACAGTATTTAAGGAGGCCTGCCCCCTGGAAATCCAGGATGGGGATTGGTCAGGGCTCCTTAACATACTTCAGAAAGTGACACCCCCTCATCCATCCCCTTTTTCCAGAGCCTTCTAGAAACAAAGGGGAGGAGTATCCAAGGGGTGTTCATTCCTGCAATCTCCAGCTATTCCTTGGCCACTCCCCTGTCTAGATCAAAATATTCAGGTCCGCACTTATTGTCAGGCCTGACTAAATTTTGCCTCTCCTAGCAAAAACTTCACTGCAAAAAGTATCACTAAGGGGGCACTACACCGGTATAGCACCATACTCCTAGGTTAAATTGTCACTGCAAGGATGCAGAGATAGTCACTGGGGGCAATATAAACATCAATTCAGCTCAGACTCATAGGCCATCTTCATAATAGTACGCACAAGCAAAATGTAAGCATCCCACAGTCTCAGTGTTGAATGCAGCAGTCCTCGGACTGACGACGTAAGTTGTGACTCTGACACCCTACGAATGTAAAACGAACA
>BLSH010321410.1:20048-32760 GCA_018402905.1 Glandirana rugosa | reverse complement strand
TTTTTCCTAAGTAATTTAGGTGTTCACGAAAAAATGGTGATGATAAGGAAAACATCTGCTAAGTGATAGTGCTGGAGAATTGCACTTGCACATAGCTCCCAACTGTCCCTGATTTTGAGGGACTGTCCCTGATTTGGAACACAGTCCCTCTGTCGCTCATTCCCCCTCATTTGCCCCTCATTTTGGTCTAATCTAAATAGTTGTATATAAAATGCACTTTTTATCTTTCAAAAAAAGTTTTTCAGCGCTAAACCTTTCATCCAGTTTCTAAATTGCTGCATTTGTACATTTCAAAAGCCAGTATAAAGGAATAGTAGTGGTAAAAAAGCACTTGTGGATTTAATGAATCCTTTTTTTTATATAATTCTTTAAGGGGGCGTGACAGGGGTGTGTCCTATGCCTATATACTTTTACTAATAGGTGTCCCTCATTCTTATCTCAAAAAGTTAGGAGGTATGCACTTGCATACCTGTACAGGAATAATACAGGGATCCGATGTGGAGCTCACCTATACCGTGGATCCTGCTGCACTCCTGCATCTACTTGCCAGAAGGTGCTGATCTGCACAGTTCTGCTATAGCTACTGAAGTGGAAGTACTAGGTGTAATTCCTAACATCTAGGTCTCCCATCCAAACACCGGCATCCAGTGTTTAGCCGTGTCATGGAGGCCAAAGGTGACACAATATCCATCCAGCATTAGCAGACCATGGCAGTTGCCGTGCAAGGTGACCCCAATCATGTCACCCACATGGTGATGGAGCTTCCAGCATGTTTTGCCCAATCACGTTGGGCTTCTTCACAGATCTACTAGTTCTACTATTTTGCTTCCTGTTTTACTAGCAAAATTCCATATTTTCACCTCATTTCCAGTTTTGAAAATTGCCTATCAAAAATCCAAAGCCGGGTAACTCCACTTTGGTCGGAAAAAAAATAGCAAATAAAAAAAAAAAATATAGCATATACAATTGCGACTCAAGTCATATTGTAATTGAATGTTAATAAAAATTACCTTTCCTTTTCAATCTGCAGTGCTGTAATTTTCTGTGAAATGCAATGCAATATGGCTACCTGCAGGCATTCTGTAGACAGATATGTAATTTCCTGCTTGTGTGATTGGCTCACTGATTTTCTCAGAAGTCTGCACTAAGAGACAAGTCAGATTTCGGGCATTCCCTGTAAAAAAATGTATTTTTTGATGAGATACTCCCAACAGGAACACATCTAAAGGGAGATACGAGATGTGCAGCACTTGAAACTACGGATACTGGAAGCCTGTACTAGCATTTCTCCTGCGGTGTTGCTATCAGTGTGTGAAGAGTGGGAGAAGAGGGTTGCATTGACAATCCAACACAATGGGCAGCACATTAAACACATTTTATAAGTGGTCAGAAACTTGTAAATAACTCATGAAAGAATAAAGTTACGTTAAAACCAAGCACACCATTGTTTTTCTTGTGAAATTCCCAATAAGTTTGATGTGTCACATGACCCTCTTCCTATTGAAAAAACAAAAGTTGGATTCAAAATGGCCGACTTCAAAATGGCCACCATGGTCACCACCCATCTTGAAAAGTTTCCCCCCCTCACATATACTAATGTGCCACAAACAGGAAGTTAATATCACCAACCATTACCATTTTATTAAGGTGTATCCATATAAATGGCCCACCCAGCCTGTTGTCTGTATGCTAAATTAGCCTGCCTGTATATTACACTAGCCTGCCTTTATACTACATAAGCCTGCCTGTATACTACACTAGCCTGCTGCCTGTATACTACACTAGCCTGCTTGTATATTACACTAGCCTGCCTGTATACTACACTAGTCTGCTTGTATATTACACTAAGCTGCCTGTATACTACACTAGCCTGCCTGTATACTACATCAGCCTGTCTGTATACTACACTAGCCTGCCTGTATACTGCACTAGCGTGCTGTCTGTATATCACACTAGCCTGCTGTCTGTATACTACACTAGCCTACGGCCTGTATACTACCCTAGCCTGCCTGTATACTACACTAGCCTGCTGCCTGTATATAATACTAGCCTGCCTGTATACTACACTAGCCTGCCTGTATACTACACTAGCCTGCTGCCTGTATATAACACTAGCCTGCCTGTATACTACACTAGCCTGCTTGTATACTACACTAGCCTGCTGTCTGTATACTACACTAGCCTGCCTGTATGCTACACTAGCCTGCCTGTATACTACACTAGCCTGCCTGTATACTACACTAGCCTGCTGTCTGTATACTACACTAGCCTGCCTGTATGCTACACTAGCCTGCCTGTATACTACACTAGCCTGCCTGTATGCTACACTAGCCTGCTGCCTATATGCTACATTAGCCTGCCTGTATATTACACTAGCCTGCCTGTTTACTACACTAGACTGCTGCTTGTATACTACACTAGCCTGCTTGTATATTACACTAGCCTGCCTGTATACTACACTAGCCTACTTGTATACTACACTAGCCTGCCTGTATACTTCAGTAGCCTGCCCGTATACTACACTAGCTTGTCTGTATACCACACTAGCCTGCCTGTATACTACAGTACCCTGCCCATATACTACACTAGCCTGTCTGTATACTACACTAGCCTGCCTGTATACTACACTAGCCTGCTTGTATACTACACTAGCCTGCCTGTATACTACACTAGCCTGCTGCCTGTATGCTACATTAGCCTGCCCGTATATTACACTAGCCTGCCTGTATACTACACTAGCCTGCCTGTATACTACACTAGCCTGCTGTCTGTATACTTCACTAACCTGCTTGTATATTACACTAGCCTGTCTGTATACTACACTAGCCAGCTTGTATACTACACTAGCCTGCCTGTATACTACACTAGCCTGCCTGTATACTACACTAGCCTGCCTGTATACTACATCAACCTGTCTGTTTACTACACTAGCCTGTCTGTATACTACACTAGCCTGCCTGTATACTACACTGGCCTGCCTGTATACTACGCTAGCCTGCCTGTATACTACACTACATAACAAAAAATGAACCATTACCGATATAATTCACTTATATTAATGAGACTGGGTTAGTAAAATTAGTCCGTCACTTACTCCATCGGAGAATAGTTCGATAATTTTAAGGGAAGTTGGTGGAGGTGTTTGTATAATCATTATTGGATTTTCATGTTGACTATGGCTTTAATTTTTGTGTTGCTCACGTGGCTGTTTATCAATAAAATATTTATCATTACACTGCCTCTTTGACGTTGCCTTAGGGGGAAGTGCTTTTCTACTCCCCCTTTTTTGCTGTTCTGTATACTACACTAGCCTGTCTGTATACTACACTAGCCTGCCTGTATACTACACTAGCCTGTCTGTATACTACACTAGCCTGCTGCCTGTATACTACACTAGCCTGCTGCCTGTATACTACACTAGCCTGCCTGTATACTACACTAGCCTGTCTGTATACGACACTAGCCTGCTGCCTGTATACTACAGTAGCCTGCCCGTATACTACACTAGCCTGTCTGTATACTACACTAGCCTGCCTGTATACTACACTAGCCTGGTCTCTGTATACTACACTAGCCTGCTGCCTGTATACTACTCTAGCCTGTCTATATACTACACTAGCCTGTCTGTATACTACACTAGCCTGCTGCCTGTATACTGCATTAGCTTGCCTGTATATTACACTAGCCTGCCTGTATACTATACTAGCCTGCTGCCTGTAGCCTGCTTGTATACTACACTAGCCTGCCTGTATACTACACTAGCCTGCCTGTATACTACATCAGCCTGTCTGTATACTATACTAGCCTGCCTGTATACTATACTAGCCTGCCTGTATACTACACTAGCCTGCCTGTATACTACACTCGCCTGTCTGTATACTACACTCGCCTGCCTCTATACTACACTAGCCTGCCTTTATACTACACTAGCCTGCTTGTATACTACACTAGCCTGCTGTCTTTATCTGACACTAGCCTGCCTGTATTCTACACTAGCCTGCATGTATAGTACACTAGCCTGTCTGTATACTACATTAGACTGCCTGTATACTACACTAGCCTGCTGCCTGTATACTACACTAGCCTGCCTGTATACTACACTAGCCTGTCTGTATACTACACTAGCCTGCTGCCTGTATACTACACTAGTTTGCTGCCTGTATACTACACTAGCCTGCCTGTATACTACACTAGCCTGTCTGTATACTACACTAGCCTGCTGTCTGTATACTACTCTAGCCTGTCTGTATACTACACCAGCCTGTCTGTATATATCCTAGCCTGTGTGTATATTACACTAGCCTGTCTGTATATACCTTAGCCTGTCTATATATACCCTAGCCTGTCTATATACTACCCTAGCCTATCTGTATATACCTTAGCCTGTCTATATACTACCATAGGCTGTCTATATACTAGCCTAGCCTGTCTGTATATACCCTAGCCTGTGTATATACTACCCTAGCCTGTCCATATACAACCATAGCCTGTCTATATACTACCCTAGCCTGTGTATATACTACCCTAGCCTGTCTGTATATACCTTAGCCTGTCTATATACTACCATAGCCTGTCTATATACTACCCTAGCCTGTCTGTATATACCCTAGCCTGTCTATATACGACCATAGCCTGTCTATATACTACCCTAGCCTGTCTATATACTACCCTAGCCTGCCTTGCCTATATACTACCCTAGCACTTAACCTAGGTTCACGCTTATGTGTTTAGTGCAAAATCCAACTGAAATTTAATTTTAGTTTTATTTATCATGATATAAAATAATGGATGAGGGGGCCTTTTAGTGGGCGTGATTTTTTTTTTTTTTGGGGGGGGGCAGCATTTCATTCTTGGACCCAAACAGCACAATGTCTTGGGCCAGCCCTGCTACCAGACATAGTACACTACCTAATAACCTGTCAGTTGACCAGAGTAATCAATTCATGTCTTCATGGACTCATCAAACAATGGGCGAAAGTAGAACAGGCACTTGCTAGCATCCCTTTAATCTCTTTACTCTGGTACCCCAGCAGGATTTTCTCTGACATTAAATCTCACTCTACCATTGGCAGCATTCTGGCAATCTGTAGAAAATCCTTTCAGAGGAATGGCATATTTCTGTCACCTTCTCCACTCTTCCCAATCCAGCCTTTCCACTTGAAGTAAACAACCAGGAACTAGTCCACACAAACACACAGAAAGCACCATTGTATTACTTATCAACAAGTAACCCACACTAGAACAGCTGGCAACATTTTCTTGCCTAAAATGCTTGAGCTTCTAGCAGATGACCCAACTTTCTCACTTTAAGAGGTCTCTGCCACCTGTGTATAAAAATATTATAACTCTCACACCCTTTGAAAGAGAATGCTTTAAGATCCTAACTTGATTGTACAGTACTTCACCACATGTTTCCAAGAACACATGCTGAAAACGTGGGCCAACCACTGGGCGTATATATCTTTTGGGCATGTGATACCATCGAACTGTGCTGTGAACTGGCTTGATGCATCTCTCATTTATGATTCAGATGGTCCAGGCATTCTTTCTTCTACATTGTAATACCATACCAAGGAAATCATGTAAGAGACTAGTCTTCCACACTTGGTAATGCACCCAGAAACTGTGAAATTGCCCCCCACCGTTTCCGTACGGCTTCAGGAAGAAAGAGGCAGACCATGATGTATCCTGGCCCTTTATTCTACACACAAGCCACACCCATCCATACACCCTATTCTCACCCCCCTTTAGAGTTTTTTGTCCAATGAGCTGTTGCTGTCCATGATAACATCCAGCAGATGGCATTGTTGCAAAGTGGGCAAATGCCTTGGCCCAAGACAGCATTCCAGCCCTTTGATATTCTGGTGTAAGGCAAGACAATTAGGTACTTTATTCTTCACATCACCAGGAGGTCTGAGGCCATGCTCTCTTATTCACATACCCCACCGCCAGGGGGTATGCGTGAATCCTCACCCAGATGAAGAATCCTGATATGCACTCTTCTGTTATACACACACCCTGCTGGGCAATTCTGCTCTTCTGGCATCCCAAGACTACTCCACTAACATACTCCAAATTGATCAAGACAGTTCAACAGGAAGGACCCCATTCACTGCCAAAACTCCAAAAACAGCTACAGTCCTCACACTGAATCTGATCAGCATTGTGAGGATGTTTCCTTGTGTTCAGCACTGACCAGTTTGGGACACCAGAGGATAAGAAGCAAAACATATTGGCCTAAGTAGAGTAGACTCAGCTTGTAGTGCAAAAGACAGTTGCTCAAGTGGTCATGCTACAATCTTCCACCACCAATATTCAGAAGGCTGTGATGGCTTTAGCCTCAGAGGGGAAGGCTTTAGGAGTAGCTGGATTGGATGGTACTAAGCAATTTGCCATTGAAAGATGTTATGGCTATGGAGAGGTTGTAAACCTCAATACACAATGTTCAAAAAAAGAGGCCAAACCCAGGTACAACAAAGAAAATACAGTGTCAGGAATCAAGTGCTTAAAGCAGAGTTCCACCCAAAAGTGGAACTTCTGCTTTAAGGGAAGGTGACCCCCTGACATGCCAAAATTGGCATGTATTTTTTTTTTGGGGTGGACCGGGGACCCTGTTTTCACAGGGTCCCTGGTCCACTTCCATTCCAATAGCCGCAGCTTCAGAAGGAAGTTCACCCTCCCTCCCTCTCTGCAATCTTCTGGGACTTGTCACAGGTCCCCGAAGATTCACAAGACACAGAGCGACTCGCGCCCGGCTTTGAAGTCAGAGCCAGGTGCCCACACTTGTGATGGCGGCACCACCGAGGAGAGGGCGACCACATCGCTGGAGCGAGGGACAGGTGAGTGTCCGATTGTTAAAAGTTTTTGTAGCTGCTGACTTTTATCTGGGTGGAACTCCGCTTTAACCACATCAGCTGCTTCAACCTAAAATGTGAGATTGAGAAAGAGAGGCCTGAGTTTCTGATTAGAGTCCTACCCAATACCCTAAAGGGACAGTCAAAAACTTTTCTTGCCTGTAGTGTAATTCTGCTGTACCAAGACTTATATGAAAAGTACTTGAAGTATCTGCCTCAAGGATGGGAAGGTTAGGTTCACCTAAAAAAATGACAAATGCACATCATTTTGCAGGAAAAAAAGTGCATTTTTTTTGCCACAGTCAATAGCAGGTGCAATGTCAGGCTCATGCAGACATTTCCTTCATCTCTCTACTGTTACTTCTGTATGGGCTTTCAGTTATAAAGCTGTAGTAACAGAAGTGTCAATGGACTACGAGTGCACTGATTAATGCACTCATAGTTCCTAGGGAGCTACAAGCTTGTCTACCTCAGTGGTGGACGGGACTTCTAGTTTATTCATTCACAAATCTCTGTGATCTCTCTAGATTTAACCACTTCCTTACTGGGCACTTAAACCCCCCTCCTGCCCGAACCAATTTTCAGCGCTGTCGCTCTTTGAATGACAATTGCGCGGTCGTGCGACGTTGTACCCAAACAAAATTTGCGTCCTTTTTTTCCCACAAATAGAGCTTTCTTTTGGTGGTATTTGATCCCCTCTGCGTCATTTCTGATTGCCGCTATAAACAAAAAAAGAGCGACAATTTTGAAAAAAAAAAAACAATACTTTTTACTTTTTGCTATAATAAATATCCAAAAATAAAAAATAAAAAAACAAATTTATTCATCAGTTTTGGCCGACATATATTCTTCTACATATTTTTGGTAAAAAAAAATCGCAATCTGCGTTTATTGATTGGGTTGCGCAAAAGTTATAGCGCCTACAAACTATGGACATTGATTTATGGCGTTTTTATTTTATTTTATTTTTTTTACTGGTAATGGTGGCGATCTGCGATTTTTATCGGTACTGCGATATCGGGGTGGACATGTCGTACGTTTTTGACACTTTTTTGGGACCAATGACATTTATACAGCGATCAGAAATTTAAATGTCCACTGATTACTGTATAAATGTCATTGGCAGTGAAGGGGTTAACCAGCAGGGGGCAGTGAAGGGGTTAAGAAATGTTCCCTGGGTGTGTTCTAACCGGGGGGGGGGTGGGGCTGGTCGGGACATAACAGATCTAACTGATCCCAGTGACAGGGATCAGTAGATCTGCTATGTCCCATTCACAGCACGGAGAACCGCCGTGTTTACATCGGCGGTTCCCTGTTCTGAGGCTGCTACAGGTGATCGGCGGGTCTCGGGCGGACATCGAGTCCGCCCGACCCGCGGACACGCCCACGCAGCGTGCGGCGGCCGTGAGAGCGCGCTGCCGGAGGCTGCGAGTGCGCGCGGGGGGCGCGCACGAGGGAGGACGTCCATGGACGTCCTCCCGGATTTTCAGAGCCGCGCTGTAGCCGTCTTTCGGCTATAGCGCGGTTCTGTACAGGTTAAACACTATCTGCCCTAACAATGGGTTAAAATTTAGAAGCTGGCCTCCTGCTATATATGTTAATGAGAGGAAACTCGGGCTGTCTTTGGGACAGTCACTCTGAAATTGTTCAGAAATGCTTGCAGTTAGTCATGAAGCCTTCTCTTGAGAAACATCTAAAAGGTGAGATTTTTTTTTTTTTTTTACGTATGCTGGTGAATAGGAACACATAACAAAAATACAGTGGGAAGTTCTCAACCTTCACGGCAAAAGTAGAAATACAGTCTGTTCTTAAAGTATAACTAGAGGCATTTATTTTAGTTTTGGATAGGGTGTAGAGGGACACCTATCAATTTTTATTGCTGTCTGTGCCTCTGTTACGCATAGACAGCAAGATTTCTGCACCTTTTAAAAAATGCTTTTGCACCATGCAATTTTCCGCACCCAAAAATGAGCTGCATTTTTAGATGCAAGGCAATGCTGTTAAGAATAAATGGCACTGTAATAAATCTGCAGCGCCTATGGTAGGGGGTTAAGTCCCAAACAGAGGAGGTGAATCAAATAGCATCCAAATATTCAAATATTCAGAAGGAAAAAGGTTCTTCTCATCATATATTTCAATAAAACCACATCATCAGTGGCAACCCACGATTTAAGGTAATAGATGTGTGCTTACCAGAATCAGGTAGTACATGCGCAGGGGTCTGAACCAAGTTAGATGATCACTCTCATGGATATCCGATGGCGAGGGAGGGGGGAAGGATGTCCCGTCCAGATATGACGTTTCCGTCTTCTTATGGCTCCACTGTAGAGGGCTCTCTAGCTTCACAATATGTAAGATCCTGATGGAACCCCAAATGGAACGCTCCACTCCTCAGGGAGAGAAGCTAAAAAGGGGGGAAGAATGCGGCTCCAGACCTTTGCCCCACAGTTTCAGGGACTCATCCAATGTGTACCCAATGGGATCTTACATATTGTGGAGCTAGAGAGCCCTCTACAGTGGAGCCATAAGAAGACGGAAACGTCATATCTGGACGGGACATCCTTCCCCCCTCCCTCGCCATCGGATATCCATGAGAGTGATCATCTAACTTGGTTCAGACCCCTGCGCATGTACTACCTGATTCTGGTAAGCACACATCTATTACCTTAAATCGTGGGTCGCCGCTGATGATGTGGTTTTATTGAAATATATGATGAGAAGAACCTTTTTCCTTCTGAATATTTGAATATTTGGATGCTATTTGATTCACCTCCTCTGTTTGGGACTTAACCCCCTACCATAGGCGCTGCAGATTTATTACAGTGACTTTGAAACAATCTAGATCGGTTGGTTATGCCAGCTGCCTGTTAATCAGTTGTATTGTATTCCATATCCTTCATTTTTCCACTTTGTTCTAATAGTGAGCGCGGGATTGTTTTTACATTACACCAAGAATAAATGGAAGCCCCATGTGTATGGAAAAGGCAGCCATTTTGGCTGCATGGTGGTTGTGTGTGTGGCAATAGGAAGAATATACATGCTGTCCTGTACCAGCAACCATCCGCACGGCGCAACAGTGTGACCCTAGCCTTAGGGAGATTCACCCTCTCTATTTGTCCTGTTTACCAATATCATTGAAAGGGAAAATAAAAGAAAATCCCAAATTTTGGGTTGTCCCCAGAAAAGTAATAGAGGGAAAATCCTCCAATGGGAGCACTAGTTCTGGTGACCTGGGGGCCCCCAAGAGATTCCCTTAATTTGCAGGGAGTTTCTCTTACTTCCTATTTCGGCTATGGGACAGGAAGTGAAGGACATTTCCCCAACAGGACACAGATGTAAAGAAAGCTGGCAGGGGTGATAACATTCAGTGTTATTTATAGATTAACTATATTTTTGGCATAGTCCAGCTTTAGGCATATAATTATATCTTCTCATGTTAATTTGCAGTTCTTGTGGAAAAATAATACTTTGCTGCTCTTTTTTCTTATCATAAATCTTTCAGGTTGTTGAGAATGATTGAAGACATGCTTTCTATGTGGCTAGGTGATTTCAGCAATTATTAATCAATGTTACTTACTAAACTACTGGACACAAGAGGAGAAATGTATACATTTGCGTATGACAATCTATCAAAATATGGATCTGCACTGTGTAAAAATGTAAACTTTTCAGTTAATAATACTTACATGTAAATAGCAAAATAATGATTCATAATATTTGTTCACTATAGTTTCCCTTTTATTCCAATCTTTAAGAAAAACAAAAACAATTATCTGTCACCAAATTCTGCATTAGGTATTAAAATCAAAAGGGTTAATTAAATAAAGGGATAACTTGGAAGTTGTACAATAGGTTACTAATGCTGAACATTGATTTTGCACTACTTTATACTATTAACCATTATGTAATATCAGGAAATGTACCCAAAGCAGCACATGACACATGACTCATGTTAATAAAGCACTTGAGTTTGCATGTGAGATATACAGCTCAATGGAGGGCAAAAGTCAACTGCCAGAATGGGAACAATCCTAAGAGTGTGCAAGTAGAAGAAATGTCATGTAAGCTAAAGTTTCCTATGTGTTTCATCAGATCAGTGTAAAATATTCCTTATAAGGCAAAACATGATTTTGGGTGGATGATAAAGCAAATTATATTGAGCCTTTCCAGTATAGCCCTGATAACTGTAAGCATCAATCCATGTGGCAGCTATGGCACCAAACAGCCCAGGGAACCCAGTGCACAGAGAGTAGCTCTCTAAGAATTCCTAGTCTGTATACTGGGGAAGAGGCAGAGCTAGAACCTTCAGGACCCTGGTGCAAGAAATCATTAAGGTCCCCCTTAACCCTCCACTCCATCGTTTACTCCCATCGCAGGGCCCTTTATTATGGTCCTGCAGCGGGGCCCTTTCACATGTTCTGCAGTGGGGCCCCTTCCTGCCATCTTGGGAAGGGTTGCCAAATTTTCTTCAAGCCACACCCAAACAGTTTAGCGGCGCACAGCCATATTTCGTTTTGTAGTACACACTATAGATACATTTTGTGATTAAATAACATTTTGAATTATGGACTTAAACTCAAGAGTTCCCCTTTATATCTGAATTCACAGAGTTCCCCTTTACATGTGAATCTGCAGTGCTCCGCTTACATCTGAAGTCGCAGAGTTATTTTACACTGTAAGGACTCATAAGACTCTGATGTAAGGGAGAACTTTGGGGACTCTGATTTAAGGGGGAACACTGAGAAATCTGCTGTACAGCTAGAACTCTGATGTAAGGGGGAACCTGCAGACTCTGTTCTAAAGGGGAACTCCGATATAAGGGGGGTCTCTGCTAACCAAAGCCCCCATTACATCATAGTTTCCAGCATTTCCCTTTGATCAGGGTTTCCAGAGCCCCCCTTACATCAGAGTCCACAGATCCCCCCTTATATCAAAGTCTGCAGGGCTGCCCTTTAATTAGAGTCCACAGAGCCCCCTATAACTTAGAGTCCACGGAGCTCCCTTACATCAGAATCTGCAGAGCCGCCCTTTAATCAGAGTCCACAGAGCCCCCCTTACTTCAGAGTCCGCAGAGCCCCCCTCACACTGTAATGGGGATCTCTGTGGACTCTAATGTAAAGGGGAACTCTGATGCAAGGGGTGCTCTGGGAAAATGATTAAGGAGGGCTCTGATGTAAGGGGGAATACTGTGGACTTTTGTATAAAGGGGAATTCTGATGTAAGGGGTCTCTGTTCACCAAAGCCCCCCTTGCATCAGAGCACCTCTTACATCTGAGTCCTCCTTACATTCACTGGGAGGCAAGGGAGAGAGAAGGGAGGGAAGGGGAAGAATTCACTCACAGACAGTGGATGGAGGGTAAGCACCTTTCATCTCTACCATGCATTTGCTGGGTGCTGGGCTTCAAAATTCCCACACAACCCCTTTTCCGAGGCACAGCACTGACAGGGATTGGATTGGGGATGGGGCAGACACAGGAAGAGAGAGGAGGGAGGAGGAGGAGAAGATCATCTCTCTCTCTCTCTCTCCTCTCCTGTCTGTGGGAGGGAGGAGGGGGGAACTGTAAGTGCTGACTCTGGGCTGTGTCAGATAGAAACAGTCAGCTCACTGCCCTGCTGCCAGCATCCCTGCTGCAAGGCCCCCCCCCCCCCCCCACCCAGTGGCGGAGCACCAGGGCCAAGTCTCAAGTGTGACCTTTGTGACCCTGGTAGTTCCATCACTGTACTGTGGTATTCATAGTTATTAGTAGTGGCATCTGGGGACTTTTCCAAGCAATGTCTCTGTAACTCTGTAACTTATTTAAAGTGTAACTAAAGGCATGATTTTTCATTTTGGATAGAGTAAGGAAGGGTTAAATAAC
>BLSH010321275.1:468339-498947 GCA_018402905.1 Glandirana rugosa | reverse complement strand
ACCGAACCCGAACGATTTTTGAAATGTCCGGGTCCGGGTCCGTGCCACGGACACCCGAAAGTTCGGTACGGACCCAAACGTTACAGTCCGGGTTCGCTCAACACTATAAACGACCTTTTTGTTTTCATCTGAAATTACTGTCTCGCTGTGCCTAAATTGTGTAGTGAACCCTTCCAGGGGGTCTAACACACCCACTGTTGAGCTAATCCCCTTACAATATATATATTTATACACCCATATATATATATATATATATATATATATATATATATATATTATTATTATATATATATATTTTTTTTTTTTTGGTTATGAATATGGGCAAATGGCCATCAGCTGTGGACATAACAGAAAAGTCACAGGTACTAGCATTGTAGAGGTGAGAGATTACTAAGAAGTTGGAAGAAAAAGCATGTAGACATGTCATAAAAGGCATGCTACAGGAGCTTATAGGTAAGTATATTAAACAAACAAACATGCATGCATTTTACTAAAAGGTTCTTTAGGTTGGGAGAAATATAATAGGAATTAGCACTGACTTGCACAAACATTGTATATCTTATTACCCACAGACTTACCAAGTAGGCACTGCTACCAAATGTTCCCTTCTCAAAATGCTCATAGAGTTGAGATTGGCGCAGTATATGAGCACTGTGCACAGATCCAGGAAAATCGGTCACCAAATCACTGATCAACATTTGCGCATCACAAACAACCTGAATGTTCATGGAATGATATCCCTTTCTATAGATATGCTCCTTGTGACTGGGTGGGAAAAAGGAGACAAATATAACAGTTTTTTTTAACTTCCTGTTCCGTTTGTGAATTGACTTTAACAGCTTACCACTTTTTTTTTTTTCAAATTTATTGACAGAATTCAAATTTTGCATTAAACAATGCATAGCCATTATTTTTTGTGAAGTGAACATTTTTTTTATAGCATGCAATATTTTATGCAAATTAGTCATGTGACTGTATTATCGCATGCGGTAACCTTTAGTGAATAGACCCCATAATACCCTATGCTGGCAGCCTGTTGGAAAGACAGACTGTTGTTGGGAGTCCTGAACAGTATAGTTTATTGGAGCAGTATGCAGGGTGTGGGGCTTGTCAGACCACTGGAAACCTGGCTTGCCGCTTTGTGTGAGAGCAGCAGACTGTCTTCCCAATGGGCTTCCAGCACAGGGTATTTTAACCCCTGCTACAGCATTTAACTACTAAAAAAATAAAAAGAGCAGCATTCAAATTACTGTAAATGCAGCCTGACTGCATTACAGCAATAAATGCGGAGGGTTTGATTGGGCTTTAGGCTGGGTTCACACTGCAGCGATCTCAGAGATCGCATATGATTTCGCACCGCACTGTGAACCATATGCGATCTCTGTGCGATGCAAAATCAGCCATAGAGATTGTATGGCTGAATTTGCATCGCAATCGGAGCAAACTCACACAGGACCCTTTTTTTTCGCAGGGTCAGAATCAGATTGCATGGTGGTTAACACCATGCGATCCGATTCCTGTGTGAGTTTGCAGTTCGCAGTGCGATATGCGTACTTATTTGGGGGTGTCATTAACATTGTATTGACACTCCCCAGAGTTTGCATATGGCAGTGTGAACTGCCGTTCAGAGACATGTGATGCGGGAACCCGCAGTGAATTCGCAGGGTTCCTGCATCGCTACAGTGTGAACCGAGGCTGAGAGAAATATCCAGGAAACTGACTGGACAGTTGTTGTGAGATTTGGAAAGAGTGTCTTACCCCAGTGTAGCAAAATTGGCAACAATTGCCCAAGAAGTACTAGCTGTACAGGTCCTGTTCTTTTTAATCTAGATGTAAGTGATATACCTAAAGGTTTGTTGGGCAAGGGCATGTCTTTTTGCTGATGATACAAAGGTGTGTAATAGGGTTGATATTCCTGGAGGTGTCAGTAACAGGGAACATGATTTGGCATTGCTGGAAAATTGGTCAAAGCAGTGGAAACTGCAGTCTAATATTTCTAAATGTAAAATAATGCACCTGGGGAAAAATAATCCTTTGGCAGAGTATAATATTGGGATTACAGTGTTGGCCTGTACTACAGAGTAACGGTGGGGTACTTATTTCAGATGATTGCAAAATGAGCAAACACTGTGACCAGGAAGTGGGCAAAACGAATAGAATTCTAGGATGCATAACTAGAGGGATCACCAGCAGGAGGCCCTGATTCCCCTATATAGATCTTTAGTGGGACCTCATTTAGAATATTGTGTCCAGTTCTGAAGACTTCATTTACAAAAAGATATTGATAAGATAGAACAAGTCCAGAGACAGATAAAGTGGTGAAAGGTCTGGGGGATAAAACATATCAAGCGGCTTCAGGAACCAAACTTGTACAGTCTGCAGTAAAGGGAAGACATTATTGAAATATTTAAATACATCAAAGGGGTGAATAAGGTTTGAGAGGGCAGTATTTTCAATTTCAAACCAAAATCAAGAACATGACCTCAAACTAACTGGAGGTAAATTCAAAACGAATCTTAGAAAGTATTACTTTACTGAAAGGGTAGTTGATGCTTAGAATAAACTACCAGCAGAGGTAGTGAGCCAGTCAACAGTAAGTATAGGTTCACACCTTTGCGTGCAGGTGTGGGAATTGCATCTGTTCCTGCACCTGCCCGCAGCCGAATTATGCTGCACTTAGGATACGCACGGAACTGCAATTCATTCTGAATGGCACTCCCACGCATCTCAGCATGCAGCACATATTTGTGCGGGAACCGCAGGCAAATCGCATGTACTATTCTCAAAAGAAAAAAAACTTCAGGGGTTCTGAAAAGTTCATTCTTCAAACTAGTTAACTGCATCAGTACAGCTTGCCCCAGCACTGGGAACTCCACACTTACAACTGGGATATTAAAGTGGAACATTAGTCAGAAAATTAAGACCTGCTAAATCACTTCAGGCTGGCCCCCTTTGCAGGTATAGCCATGTAAAACATTAAAAATAAGTGCCTATACTGTTTGATATACAGTAATACACTGTCTCACCCTGCTCTGCACATGCTTAGTTGCTCTCTAATATTCGGCATTGTGCCAAATTTGTAGAGGCCTAAAGATTTGTAGAGCTCAGGGGCTCTGGGCTTCAGCACAATGGCTCCAGCATGAAGAACTGGAGGCAATTTATGGCACACACTAATTTTGATAGCATAATTATTAATGTGGAATGTATGTTCCTTGCTAAGGAACATTTTTTTTTTATCACGTTGTTATGGGTAAAGTTCCACTTTAACATGAAGCTATGGTAAAAATTAAAACATCAGGCAGGAAAATGTGCACGTCTTGTAACCCGATTGTGCCACCATTTAATGTGAAATTGGACCAGCGAAGTCATCACCTTCTTTTTCGATCATATTTCTCGCATGATTCTCCCATCATTGATTAGAAATATGTTTGCTTTTCAAAACATGTCCAACATGCCTGATCCCTCAAATTCGATGGATGCTGTTGCTGTTGCCCTAGTAATGGTCCAAAATCTAATGATTATTCAAAGGTTTGATTTTCTAAAGAAAAATCGTTCAGAATTTGACACATGTATGGCCGGCCTTACTGTGCACATGCAGTTGTGCATTAATGAAACAGTTTTGATTTGATGCCTACTTTAATTGTATCTTACCTGGAAGCAATACAATTTACCGTATCTACAGAAATGTATGAGAACAGAGGAATGAGCTGTAACTAAACATACCATTAATTGCTATAGGAATGTGCAAGCGATTTTCTTGAAATTGCCTTCTGGTAATTAATCTGCAGTGCTGGTATGATCACTCTATGAGGAGAGGCACATACATCACATTTACATTTTCCCATTCTAATTTAGAGGATTTTAGTACATTTTAGTCCTGTAAAGCTGAAAGCTTGATTGTAAACGCTGAGCCAAAACTCTTGTGTATTTTTTATAGAAGTGCTTGCAGGAAAGTAGACTTTAGTTATAGAGCTATGAAGAATCAGTAAAGTATATATAAATGCTACTAAAGCAAAAAGTGCAGTATACTTGCACTTTCATTGTGAAATTTTGCTTGTCCCTGCAGAAAAATGCTGTAACCCTTACTAGAAATAATATAGCGGTTGCAAGCAGCCTACTAGCTCGTTTGTTTTTTCTGAGCCATTTTATTCCACTAGAGGGCATTGTTGGAGGACAGGCAACGTGTTCTTCATTGAGCTGCCTGTCTCAAAAAACAGCTTGCTAAAAGCTAAACACTACATTGACTGATGTCTTCTTTACAGTAAAGGCAACACATGATATTGCCAATTTTTCAAGGCTGCAGGAACACTTTTTTTTTTTTTTTAAGAGAACATGGAGGTTTGGATTCTCATCTGAATAAATAAGACATTAGTGTTGTATAGTTGGCTGAAACAATGACGAAATCAGTTCTGCATTGTGCATTCAAACTCCCTTTGCTAAGTGAACCAAAACAAAAAAAACTATTCAATGTCTGCAGCATGCAATTACTTATTAAAATGGTGGTGACACCATTGATGATTTTGAAATTTAATTTTTACATTAGTCCAGGTACTGGCATTACTTACAAGTAGCAATTTGCTATTTTATCCAATTAGTGAATTGCTCCATGAACAAGTGTTCTTATTTGTTGATATAATTATCTCCAACACAGTAGTATCATCATAACCTTTATTATAATGTAACATTAACAATAAAATGTTTGAGAAATACAATAAAAATATAAAATATTTATATAAATTATATTAACTGTATTGCTATTGTAGTTCAAACAACAGTGGTCATGGTAACTTTAATTTACCTAACAATAAAACAGGGCATTTTTTGGTTTATTGTGTACTGTTCTTGACCAGTAACTGATTGCAACCACCAATCATACAGTTATGCCTGATTCACACCTATGCAGGTTGCAGTTTGCATATTGCAAGTGCATTTTTCAATACATGCTTTTGATCCAATGAAGTCTCTGGAACCAAAGAAAGACCAGAAAAAAGTCCCTGAGCCTTTCCATGAAATTCACAGATGTGAACTACATACATAGGGAAAACCGTGTTAAATGGACTGTATTGTGTTTCTGCAAAACTGAAAATGAACTAAAAAATGCATGAGTGTGAACCAGGCCTTAAACATTTGCCATAAATTAATTGACTAAAGAATGCAGACCACACTTCAGGCACAAATTAATAAACATATTTGTTTATGCATCAGTTAGCAACAACAAGAAATCAGGCGCCTGCTGAAGTGCAATAATGACATAGGGGGAAGGACATTGTGGATCACAGCTGCTGAGAAAATGCCTGGGAGAGTGAAAGGTAAAAAAGCAGCAAGGTTCCTAAAGCGCTTAGATCCACAATAGTTGGCAAATATACAACAGATTCGGCGTTGCTGTAAAAGGTGGCCAAACACTTTTCTTTATTAAGAAACTTAAAAATACAATCTCAATCTTTGAAAAGTAGGCTAATCACAGAGCCAAGTAGGTCTATATGCATGTCTGCTAACCTTTACTTCACATGAGTCTGGATCAGGATATGCCCGGAAGCAGGATGGTAAGGAGCCGTCTGACAGCCTAGGAAGGGTAGCCGCAATAGTAGGAAAACTGCTGTGATTAGCCTACTTTTCAAGGATTGACATTGTATTTTTAAGTTTCTTAATAAACGTTTTGGCCAAGTGTGTGGCCACCTTTTACACCAACGCTGAATCTGTTGTATATTTACAAACTATTGTGGATGCAAGCGCTTTAGGAATCTTGCTGCGTTTTTGCATCAGTGTTTACCTAAAAGCTAATGCGTTGTATCTTGCTCCTTTCAGATGATTTTGCCTTTAGTCTTCTTTCACACAGGCTGTCTGATCAGGTCCGCCTGTCAATTTTTCAGGTAGACGTAATTGGATCCTCTAGTCTCTTCTATGGAGCGGCGCATGTCAGTGGACACATGTCCACTGACATGCGCCGCCATCCAATCTTATCCTGTCCGCCAAAAACAGACGTATGGTGATCTTAATCTCCATCCATCTGGCGCATCGGATAGAAACTGAGAGGCGGTCTGTTTTCATCTGATTTCCTTATGGAGGAGAGCGGTACTGTGTTTGTGTCTGCTCTGTATAGCGGAGTGGACACGGACCTCTAATCCGCATGCTCAGCGGGGATCAGCGTAGAGATCCCTCTCTGCTGAGAAAGCAGATTCTGCTTAGCAGAGGTGCCCGTGTGAAAGGGGCCTTACAGATAATGTTTAGAAGTCATATGACTGTTTTAGTACTTTAAAAAAGTACTAATAATATAGTGTGCATTAACACATTAGAAACAATTTATAGTTGCATAAGTTATTTCAGTTGTGTTATGTTATTTGGTCAAGCTACAGTATTTTTTCATTGAAATATTATTTATTTATTTTTTTTTGTATTTTTTGCCACACAGTGTTATTTTATCTTCACTACAAATGTTATTTTAAGAATACTTTTGTGAATTGAACATGTTTGAAATCTGTTTTTTTTTGTGTGAGTTGATATTATGTTTTATGCTTGAGTAGCTTTGTTTCAGCTTACAATGAAATGAAATTAGCAACTCAGGATCTAGAACACAACAGAACTGTTTATACAATTCTGAAACTGATATTTTGTTATATTTTTAAATGGATCGCAATTCCACTAATTTGCATATTTGAGACTTGTCATTGCTGACTTGGTTTTTTAATTGTGTAGCTTCTGGAACTATCATCTATGCTTTTGTTTGATTATCTAAAGAACCACTGAACTACAACTAGGACAGGAATTCAGAATTTTCATACTGGTTTCATACTTGTTTTAGGTCCATTACTTACTAGATGGTAAGCTAGAATTATGATGACAGCTGTGAACCTTTAAACACCATCTAAGAACAGCTCCTGTATTCCGACCCTTACAGGTTTGTTTTAAAGCTGAATCTCAGGAATTCAGCTTCTTCATAAAAAGTGAACATACACTGAGTTAAGTTCAAAGAGTTGCTTACATCTTCTGGGCTAATCTCTATTATTTACATTTGACAGTTTGGTAACACTAGTGGAAGACGACTATCACTGTATTACCATAAGCCCAATGCTGATGCTTCAGGTCTAAGCATCTTTAACATTAGAGTTGGTGCAGTTGCTATGCCTGCCCCTCCCCTTCTCCTGCCCAATCACAAAAGCCTTTGTATTATTTGAACTCATTCACAAAATGCAAAGGCTTATCTCAATGGGCAGCAGAGGGGAGGGCGGGCATAGCTGCTCTGTGTGCCGCTCTCTCACAACCCTGGGTGACAGTATATGCTGCAGCAGAGCCATAAACATGTAAGATTTAAATAGAGATAAGTTCAGGAGATATCATGCACCACTTTGGACTCCTGCACAAAGTCGCTTTATTCCTGGAATTCAGCTGTAAATATGCTATGGGTTGCTTCTCTTGTTCTCAGTATATTTTAACAAGACAACTATATTGTTGTGTAATCCTTTTTGTGGACACAAACACCAGTTTATTAACAAGTATTTGACTATCATTTTCTGCACCAAAAACCAGCATTATTCTTTAGAAAAACTAGAGAGGGAGCTCTTCTAAAATTGGTGTGATTGCCTTTTTGATAGTGCCAAATTTTAGCAGATATTTTTTTTTTTTCCTGCCTTATCTGCCTATGTTTGTGCACTGTTTACACTTCACCTTCATGACTTTAATACATTGAAATAAAACTAGGCATGATCATCAAAATCAGCAATGAATAAAAATAAATAAAAGTAATTATTTACCAGTTGTTAAAATCCCCCCCCCCCCACCCCAGGGTCCACTGTCCATCCTTTAGCCTACTTTACACAAACACAGCATTTTCCAAGACAAGTTTATGCACAAAACTGAATGTTTTCAGTAGCAAACAACATTTTTGTATCATTCTCAGATCATTAGCGGCTCTGTTCTGTGTGGTTGAATAGTAGGTCTTCTTTGAACAGGTCATTTAAGGGGTGTGGCAGTAATTTTCCACAGTTCCTGTCAAACCAAAAAAAGAAAATAAGTTAAGGCTATATCTTTACGTATATTATTGTACTTGTTAATATACTGCTCTCCAAGAATAAGGCTGGATTCCAAGCAATAAAATCCTCAGTTAGAAGATACATACGGTATAGTAACAGAAAAATACATTTTACACTGCACTCAGATATTGTCCTAGTTGAACAAAGCATGATTCTGTAATAATAATAATATAATCAATGCTCTGGATAAACTAATTATGAATAGATTAGGTTATATCACTAGCAGTACTAAAGCCTGGTACACACTATTTTTTTTTCCAGAGAGCTGAACGAAAATAAAAACTGATGAGCTCAGGAGGAGCCGCTGTACTAACAATCCAATGTTAATACAGCAATCTCCCCTGCTGAGCTATTGTGTTTTGACAGGAGGACAGCCCCACCCGCCAGAACACCCCAGTCTGCGCACTCAGCAAGTGGCTGAGAAAGCTGATTGGATGCCGATCAGCAGACCTTTTTCGGTAATGCCCCTTCAACAGAAGCCGGCTGCGCCATCGTCTTCTGATGGAACGGCTGCCACACACACTGATTTACTAGCAGACATATCAGTCTGGATTGAGACAAGAGGTTGAGCCGCTCCAGGTGTATTCCATGAACTGGCAAATCAAGCATCAGGTGCAGGTCTGGTCCATGGTACCGGGATGCAAAGAAACAAAAATTATGACCGCAGCCTGTACAAAACCAAGCTCATAATATTTCCTCCCCCATGTGCCCCTTCCCCTGACTCCTCTGTCAAGATGGATGGCACAACCATCAACCCGTCCCTGCATGCCAGGGTGCTAAGTGTTATCCTGGACTCTGAACTCTCCTTTCTGCCCCACATCCAATAACTTTCCAAAGCTTGAGCCTCAACATTCGCAACATCTCCAAAATATGTCCCTTCCAAACCAATGACACCACAAAGCTCCTAATCCACTCCCTGGTTGTCTCTCGCGTCAACTACTGCAGCTCCCTTCTCATTGGCTTACCTTTAAATAGGCTATCTCCTATTCAGTCCACCATGAATGCTGCTGCCAGACTCATCCACCTTAAAACCGTTCAGCGTCTGCTACCCCTATCTGCCAATCCCTCCAGTGGCTGCCACTCACCAAACAAAGTAAATTCACAATACTATCAAACACTTACAAAGTCATCCACAACTTGGCCCATAGCTACATCACTAACCTAGTCTCAAAATACCAATCAAATCGTTATTTTCATTCCTCCCAAGACCTCTTGCTCTCTAGCTCCCTCATCATCTCCTCTCATGCTCACCTCCAGGACTTCTCCTGAGCCTCTCCCATCCTTTGGAATTCCCTACCCCACTCTGTCCAACGCGTCCGCTCACTGATGAAATGTTTTCACAGAACTTTTACAATCACTCCAGGCTTCAGGATTCACGAACCAGCGCAAATGTCCACCGCAGAGAGATACCTTCAGTTCTGATTGCTCTTGTAGAGGACTCCTTCGCTTACAGGAACTCAAGACAACAAATATATCAGGATTATGGATCCTGTGTAGGACCTCTTTACACGCTCCTTTTGAGGGTGCCACAGAAAGTAACTACACTCCTGCTGGGGTGCCAAATGAAATATAAATTGGGGTGTCTATGGGTTCCCCAAGTCTATTTGTAATTGTATATTAATTGCCTAATTCCTCTACTTTGTTAAACTACAAAACCTCTGATACCAGTAATGATAATAGTATGATAGTAAGGTTAGCTTATATATATATATATATATAAATAATCAATCACTCTAATTCAATAAAGCAAAGATTTCATTTAATAAACAGAAAATAGAAATGCTAACATAAAACACTAAGAAGGTATAGAGTATACAACATAAATAACATAAAGTGATACTTAGGCTGTCCTTGAAATGTTGTTCTGGCTGGCCTGATGGTAGATGAGAGAGAGAGATATGGGGTTCCTCTGCCTTTTTAAACCCATTCACACATCATCCACACACACCCGCCCAATGCCGGCCTACTTATGCATTATGTCCAATGGCGACAGACTTCCCTTCCTTGGGTCTGTCCCTAGGACGCATGCCTGGATTGTCCACTAGAGACAGTATATGTCCATTTATCACTCACAGCTGACCCATGATCATTTGGGGTCAGCTGGTCCATTTGATGTCACGTACTCAGGAACTGTTAATTTACACCTCTGCAGGAGATCTCCTCTGGCTTTCTCTACCACTACACCTCATCGCAGGGGGTGTATGGATATTTCCTGGAAGGATATGGCCATTTACCAACACCCAACTGTGTCAATCTGTCCAGATGTCTCTCGCTCCCACACAGTGACCAAACAACTTTGGCCTGTCATATCCGTAATACTCCAGAACTATGATATTAAATCAGTTGCCATCCAACACCAACTCTATCCAGGTTTAGGCTATCCCTGCAAATGTTTCTCTTTAGAGAAGCCTATCCTGCTTCCACCTAAAAACTTTACTTTCATTTTCTTCATCAGCTCATCCCCCACAGCTATTCCCTTTTGTATCACTTGGCCCTCTGATTCCTCCTGTATTGAATTGTATTGTAACTGTACTGTTTGCCCTAACATTGTAAAACGCTGTGCAAACTGTTGGCATTCTATAAATCCTGTATAATGATAATAATAATACAATTATTGTAGTAGCTAGTAGTAGTCACTGTGTTGTCTACACACAATGGCTCACACAATGGCGCAGCAAAAGGGATTTCCTCATCAACACTGACTGCCCGTGGTTGGTGGAAAGAAAATTGATCCATCTATGACTGGCTTAACTGAATGTTTAATGCTGACAGGGAGTTTACTGATGGTCCTGGATTGTATATAGTTATATAATTTGTCAGGTTTGAAAAAAAAACTGTCTTTTTATAATTAACTAAAAAAAAAAAAAATAAATAAATAGAAAACCTTCAAATACACAATCCTATTACCACAATGGATCCAAAGGAAGGAAAAAAACATACAAAGCATGGTCCAATTTGCTCCAGCAAGGGGAAAACATATTTTCCTGATCCCCCAGGCAATTGGATATTCCCAAGATCCACAATCTCTAGTGGTCTAATCTATAAACGTTAATATCCAGTTATATTTTGTGCATTTAGGAATACATCCAGCTCTTTTTTAAAACAATCTACCAAGCTGGCCAGAACTATTTTTTAGGCTTTTGCTGCTGGCTGAGAAGAAGACACTGTAGGGAGCAGTCCCATGGAAGAAGGAGCCTACAAGGGTGATGGATAAAATAACTATATACACTTGACTGGAACCCTAGGTAAAAACAAGCAATGGCGGAGGGGGGGGGGGAGGGGTTGTGGGGTTGGAAACCCAAGGCTTTTTTTTCTAAATAGTATCAGCAATGGAACATGCCTGTGCAATGTGCATCAGCACATAAGCTTATAATCTGATTTGGCAGGGTGACAGGGTGATCTACAGGCAGGAGATTGTGGGACACAGGGGCAGAGTGCTGTCACCCCATAACCCAAAGCGCTCAAACAAGGACCTTTATTTCAGTATCACTAGCTGATCTTTTTTTTTTTTTTTTTTTAAACTAGCCATTAAAATAAAAGTAGACTTTCCAGTTTATCTTACCATGTTAAAGCTTATATGAGATTTTATGGCTGGGTTTTCATTTACTGTACATTAACACTGCTTGATTTCTTTGAATTGCAATGCTGCAATTTGTGTGCACAGATATGTTAATCAAAAATTCCTTTTGGCCACAACAACTGCACTTAAAATTGTAAACACTACTTTTTTAATTGTGGTCTTTCTCTTTTTTTAAACATTTAAAAGGAAACAAAATTATGTTCAACAACAGTGTGCACCTAAACAACCTCACATTATATCGCTCACAATGACCACACCCCCTAAACTCATGGATAAAATAAAAGTTAAGCATACATTGGTTGGCCACACATGTCAGCTTAGAGAGTGGGTTCAGCATGCAGGCTTTGCAAAAACCCAACGACTTTCAAACTCTGAGGCATCTTGCCTCACTAAACTGTTGACACCTTGGTATACCCATGGATGCTTACATTGATATAGGTGAAATATTACTTTTGTAATAGATTCCAATGCCCTATCTGTTACTATCTTGTTTGCACTAGTTGGATCACCTCTGATCACAGAGGAGCTGCAGGGCTGTTTGTGCTTTTTTTCTCCTAATGGAGTGAAGGGGCTGATGGGATCTTGCAGGTTATATTATGTGCAATACTTTTTACTGTTTCTACTCTCACCTACAAGGTAGTATTCCTTGTAGCCATCACCTCTGTGATATGAGTGTCTGAGTTGGCCACCTTATCATGTAAGGGACAAGGTGGTATCAAGACCTAGGACTTCCCTTTGCCTAAGGTAAAACCCAGTTTTAATTGCTGTTCCGCTGTGCTTGCCGTACCAGGGTTGGCCTTACAAGAAAAAAAAAATACAAAATAATAAACATAATAATAAAACAAACCATGTTAATCTGTAAAAAAAAGATTCTGGTAGATTATAAGCTTAATACAGGCGACTGCCTAGTTACAAACATTCGACTTACAAACGACCCCTACTTACAAATGGAGAGAGACAACAGGAAGTGACAGGAAATCTCCCCTTAGGAAGGGAAATTTACTCCTGTAAAAGAGTTATTATGGGAAAAAGGTGTCTCCACAACAACTCAAATTTTTCAAAATCTAATTACCATTGGGACAGGAAGTGAGGTGAAATCTGAACAGAAACAGACAGCAAAACAAACATTACAGGGGTATTAACCCTTCCCTATGCTATGCAAAAAGCTTAAAAATAGTTTTTTTGGCTGAAGCTACACTTAAAAAATGTCCCTATTCTGACTTACAAACAAATTTGACTTAAGAACAAACCTACAGTCCTTATCTTGTTTGTAACCCGGGGACCGCCTGTAATAGCATGCAATGCCAAGCTGTGGTTTCCAAAGTAAGCACAATCCTATATATAATTGTGCCCCTGTACAAATCATTAGTAACACTTCATCTTGAATATGCAGTTCAGTTTTGGGCACTAGTTCACAAAAAGGATATTGGGGGAGCTGGAGAAAGTGCAGAGATGGGCAACCAAACTGATAAGAGGCATGGAGGAGTTCAGCTATGAGGAAAGATTGCAGGAATTGAATTTATTCTTTCTTGAGAAGAGGAGATTAGGGGGATATGATCAACATGTATAAATACATAAGATAAACACATAAGTGTTCAATATACTGAACTTGGTGTAGAGTTAAAGTGGAGCTCCACCCAAAAGGGGCAGTTCCACTTGTCTGCCTCCCCTTCGCCTCCGCTGCCACATTTGGCACCTTTTGGGGGGAGCGGGCACCTGGCTGTGGCAAACTGAGCCAGAAGTTTGCCCCCCCCTTCCCCCGCAGCCTTCCATTCACAAAGGGCAGTAATACGCTTCGCGCATGTGAAGTGGGTAACTGGCTGTGAAGCCGCAAGTCAAAATGGGGGCGCCAGCACCCGATAGCTGATCAAGAATCAGCTCGGATGAAGACACCGCTGGATGCCTTGAGAGGTAAGTGCCCTAATATTAAAAGTCAGCAGCTACAGTATTTTTTCTAAAGGAGCCCAGAGCTCCACTTTAATCATTTTAAGGTCATTACAGAGAACAAGGAGACACTCTTTACAGCCTGGAGAAAAAAGAGTTTAACGGTGGAATAGAATCCCTCAAGAGCTGGTTCTGGCCAGCTCAGTAGATTGTTTTAAAAAAAGGCCTAGATTATTTACTAAATGCACAAAATATAACTGGATACTAATATTTATTGGTAAAGTTGATCCAGGGAATATCCAATTTCCTCTTGTGGGATCAGGATTTTATTTTCCCCCTGCTGGAGCAAACTGGGTTTTTTTGCCTTCCTTTGGTTCAACTGTGGGTATAGGATTGTGTATATGGAGGTTTGTTTGTGTGTATTTTTTTTTCTCTGTGGGTTCAACTGGATAGACATGTATCTTTTTTTCAACCAGAATATGCAACAAAAATTAAAAAAAAAACTATTAGCTTTGCATGCATAACCTCCCCCTGACATTTGTGCAGCAAACAAAGGACAGATTTACCTGTGTCTGCTGCAGACCCCAAGAAGAAAAAGGCCACAGCAAAAAATAATATACCTCCCTCCAAAAATGAAACCCTGATTTGGGAAAGCTGTAGGGTTTGTTGCTGCATACACTTCTCCCTGGCCATAGGATTTTGCCCCCTCTATTTGCTGGGGGATGTGTTTTGGAAAGATGGGCAGCTTATTGTTTTAGGCTGCCCCCCCACAGCTATGCCTCCAGTACCCTGACTATAATAAGTAAACTTCAAATAAATGTACAAATCTGCGCTACACATACAAGGTAAAAAATAATAGCAGCTAGCATAATCGTGATTGATCGTTCAAAATTAGGTAACAAATAGTCCAATATGCAGCGCTGATGAACAGGTGATTGTAAAAATAAACCGAAGTAAAGACAGAGTAGAGGTCCCAGCAACCCTTCAGTGTGAAATGGAAGCACACCACACCACGCGAGCAGCTAATCTCCTTACCAGATCCACAATAAGGTAGCGCATATGATAAATCTCTAACTCCTTAGATAAATCCAGATATGAGCATCCTCCAGAGTGTACAGATTGGATTCTCTCTCTTCTTCTCGACCTATGGAGGGCAATAGACCGGTCACGGCTCCCTTACGTTCTGTTAGACCCTCTAACACCTCCACTCCTGGGAGGAATAGGAATAGGCTAGCAGATGTCAAATCAGCTCGTCTTAAATCTCGGGGTCTTCACAATGACCACTATCCAGCTAGGGCCCAGGCTACACAACAACATTCCACACATGTGGGTAATTTTCCGGTTCGCAATTATTATGAACCCTTAGCTAGAGAGGATGATGATTATGATCGTGATTATGATAATCGCAATATTACCCATCATCCCTCCACTTACTCCCCTGGACCCGGTGGAAACAGTAGGGGTTCATTCCCCCATTGGGAAAGTCCGGGGCATTTTGATGAAGAGAGGTCTTCTTATTATCATAATGGACCCCCACAGCCTTGGTTTTTTTCCCAAAGGTCCCCTAAAAATCAAAAGAGGGGGAGAACCAAGAGAGGGACCAGAGGGGGGAGGCGGGTCTGTAAGGAAAAGGAGGAGAATATAAAAGATGATGGGATTTTTAATTTAAGCGGTACAATCCTCAAGGATTCTGAAAAACAGGTTCTTAGCCTGGTCTCAAATTTGCACCAGATGGACCCTTAATAAATTCACGGCCTTTATAGATATGCAAAAGTACATCCATAAAATAAATGTACAGAGATATCTTCTCTCCAAACCCCCCAGAATTAGAGATACAGGGGTGGATGGCATTAGAAATACTGGTTTGGCAAATGCTTCGCTGTTTAATCCTCCAGATAACATCCCCCCTTCAGTTACGGTGTTTAGGGATCTGGTCTTAAAGGATCTTGATGCAGTTAAGGTGCAGAAAAATAATAACAGTCGTTTATTTAATGAAGGCCTTAAATCCCTAAGAGGTAGAAATGATATCGTTGTCCAGCCTGCTGACAAGGGGGGTGGAATAGTTGTCATGAGCAAGGATGCCTAAGTAGGTGAAATGAATACACTATTATCAGGCGTTGGCACCTATGTTCCTTTAAATAATAACCTTACATCTAGATACAAGAAGGAGCTGACTAAACTGGTAGATTCAGGTTACAGCAAGGGTATTATAGATAAAAAAGAGAAGGCTTTTCTTGTTCCTATTGCACCTAAGGTGCCTACCATTTATTTTCTTCCCAAGATCCACAAGGATTTGGCCAACCCACCTGGGAGGCCTATCATTAGTGGGTTGGATTTTGTTACATCATGAATAGGGAAGTATATTGACTTTTTCCTTCAGCCCTTGGTCACTGGGACACGTTCCTATATCAAGGATACTGCCCAGGTTATCCGTATGCTCGAGGGGATTCAGTGGAGGAGAGCTACATCTTGGTAATGGCGGATGTAGCCTCCCTCTACACCATTATATCCCATCAAGATGGTTTTGAAGTGGTTAAACTTTTTCTTGATAGAGATTCAAAATTGGCCCCCATGCAGATTCAGTTCGTTCTCGATTTACTTACATGTGCCATGGGGCATAACTATTTTTGGCTCGGCGGCTCCTACTACTTACAAAGTAGGGGAGTCGCCATGGGAGCTAAGTTTGCCCCAAGTATGGCAAATTTATTTATGGCCAAGTGGGAGGAGGACGTCGTCTATGCAGAAAGGAGGCCAGAAGTGGTCTTCTGGGGCAGATATATAGACGACCTCCTCCTCCTGTGGGACGGTGACCTGGATTCTTTACGGGATTTTATGGTGAGTATCAATAATAACTCATTGGGCATCTCTTTTCAATATGAGGCCAGTAGTTCCAATATCAATTTCCTAAATACTGAGATCAGGAATGGAGCCTTGGTCACCTCCACCTTTTTTAAGGCCACTGATCGGAATGGTTTTATTAGCCTTGGGAGTTATCATCCCAATTGGCTCAAGACTGTTTTCAAGGGTCAGTTCATCTGCTTATGGCGTAATTGTTCCAGAGACGAAGACTTTGTTAGACAGGCCAAAGCCCCTTAAGGATAGGTTTTCCGATAAGGGCTACTCCAGCGATGTACTTGACAGAGCCATTGCTGAGGTCGCCGCTATGGATAGAGCTTCTATGCTGACAAATAGGATTGGGCCTAGGGACACTAACCAAAATGATTTTAGGTTTTCTTTTTGACTACCTTTTCCAAGCAACAACATGCTGTGAAAAGGATTATTAGAAAACATTGGGCTGTCTTAAAGAATGATACGATTTTGGGCCTGTGCTCCTGGAACAACCTTCAATCATTTTCAGAGGTGTGCCCCCTCTGAGGCTCCAGGTGGCACCTAACGTTTTGGATGCACCACACAGGGTGCCATTCTTCCAAAAGCTTAAGGGGTATTATAATAATTGATTTGGTGCTGCATTCCACATCAATATGGTCTAGAACGTGTTTCCAACATCCCTAATAGACATGAATATGTAAAAGTGAACCCCCAAATTTGGGACTTTAGCGGAAACCAGCCTCCTGAAGGAGCAAAAATCAAAACCAGTTTGGATCAAAAAACAATATATTTTATTAGAGTAGATTAAAAGTTGCAATAGTCAGACCTGAACAGATAGATCTGCCATCACAGGGATAACAATGGTGATGATACTAGACACTGACAGGGGTTACATCGTGAAAAACATACACAATTGACAGACTAAAAACACAAACAGCAAAAAGGACCACTTGCATCGCCACAATGTGGCGGGGAAGCCCAACGCGTTTTGATAGTTCTTCTTCAGGGGAGAAGTGGTCACAATTAAAACCTCAGCTGAAAGAGGTGGCAAAATTGAAGATCAATATAAATGTTGAACAGTCAATCCCTCCCGTCTCAGTCCAACATGAGCAAAAGGCGGGATGGATATCCGTTTGATCCTAAGAAATTGAAGAGAGTATCCAAGGTGCAGATATTGGAGATGGCCCCTAAAAAAAGGCAAGGGACCAAGGACTCCAGTTGTCTAGCGATCCCTTGGGTATTGAAAGGTGGTCCAGAAATTATCAATAATATTGGTATAAGTCACAGAGGAAGACAGGCGCAATGGGGGCCGGGTGGGATGGCAGGATGTACTGAGGATATATCAATTGTCAAATATAGGAAAACCGTCTATAGTCAGAGGGGTATGCACATGTCCGACTCAAAAGGCTGGGACATATGCCAAGGGGGGCCAGCTAGATCCTCCCATCGAGGGTAGGGTCAAGGACCAATATCAAGAGCCCTAACCCACAAAAGTGGGTACCACAAGAGGGATCTGGAAAGTCAGTCTGCTCAGCACACCCAGCCCCACAGCAGTTCACGGCAAGACAAAAGATCAGCAATGTCTTCCTCTGTGACTTATACCAATATTATTGATATTTTCTGAAGACATCCTATTGGATGAAACGCATCACGTGACACTGTGTCGCGCCTAGCACGCCCCAGTTCAACCGCGGTTCATTGAATGTGTTCGTTGATGTTTACTTTTATCAGCTGTAATGTGAGTACAACTTAATAAATGCCTTTTAACCCTATCTGATGGGCTTCACTATTTTGGAATCGTTCTCGTTTCCCATGATTGTGGTGTTACTGGTGGAGAGAATCCAATCTGTACACTCTGGAGGATGCTCATATCTGGATTTATCTAAGGAGTTAGAGATTTATCATATGCGCTACCTTATTGTGGATCTGGTAAGGAGATCAGCTGCTCACGTGGTGTGCTTCCATTTCCCACTGAAGGGTTTCTGGGACCTCTACTCTGTCTTTACTTCGGTTTATTTTTACAATCACCTGTTCATCAGCGCTGCATATTGGACTATTTGTTACCCTGACTATAATGAAATAAAAAAATTATAATCTGAAGACAGCCCCATTTCCTCCTCACCACCGACACCCCAACCCTACTCCTCCTCCAAATATTACAATGTATTCAGTATCGTTCGGAAGCTACCTTTAAGTGCTGCCTGAAGTCAGGCTTGGCTGTTTACAAAAACCTCTTTTCAGAGTTCAGAGGGTCGGAGGCACGTTGGTCAACACTGAATCCTGCCAACATCAGAAAATGCTGCCCTCTGGGATGGTGGTAGTAGATCTCGCAATCTTTCCCTTGCATTGGAGAGAAGTGAGACATTCCCCTTAAAGCCTCACTCATTACCTCCTCCCACATACAGCCCGCACTGCCAACATCCCAATACTCCTTTTGCAAAGTAATGGCAACTGGCTGATGGCTTTCAGGGAAAATAATGGCAGCCAGGTACCAGCCATCATGTAGATAGAAAGAACTATCAGACAGGGTTTTTTGTTCCAGGAGTAGATAATTTAAAAGGACCCTAAATATAGTGCAGAGCCCTGTTGGATCAACCCTGGGCTGAATATTGTACAAATAATTTTCCTGACTGTGCATTGCCAGTTAGCAGGGCTATGTCTGGATTAGCAGACACTGAGGTGGTAAAGGGTGCATTAACAGTGCTGGCAGGCCAGTGGCTGCTCTACACCTTTTGAGGAGGAGGACAAAAAGATTTCAATTGCAGCACTTACGGGCAACTGGTATCTCTGTGTCTCTGGGGAGCAGAGGGGGAGATAAAGAGCACATTAGCAGCCCTTGTGGGCCTGAATTAACTTTAAGTAATTGTTAATGCATCCTTTTCCTTCTCCTCCCCAAGGTCACAAAGCAGCCACTTGCCTTAAAGTACCCTTCAGAGATATTAGAAAAATTATGCATTAGCACTGCTTGCAATGCACTGCTTGCAATGCTAATGCATTCAAGTTTGCAGCAGTTCAAGTTTGCAGCAGTGCTGTTTGTGATCTGAGTGAACTAAATAAACAAAATGGCCCACACGAACCTCTGTCTGCTGCTGCAGCAGGATGGCATTAGTTTAGTGGCTATATTTTTACCACCACTAAATTTCAACTTCTCGCTGCTTGCCAACTTGTTTTAAATTGTAAATCGGGAAATGTAATTGACCGAACAGTTTGCTTACATTTGTTTACATTCACCAGGTAGCCGAGGATATGTCATTGGCTTTAATTCAGCTTTAATGATGTTTCACTGAAGGTACCTCTATGGTTGACTGAAAATCAGGTACAAAGAGACTTGAAAAACCTAATGTGAACAAATCACTAGGTCCAGGTGGCGTATACCCATGAGTTCTTTTAGTTTAGCTCAGTTATAGCCAATCCGCTTTTCTAATTTTTGAAGACTCTCCTTATTGACTGGAATAGTATCAACCGATTGGCATAGGGCAAGTGTACCAATTTACAAAAAAGGATCAAGATGTATACCATGAAACTACAGACCAGTCAGCCTAACATTAATATGTCATCACACTAGAAACACTGTGAAAAAAAAGATAACACTTATCCCTTCCACGCAGTACAACAATCTAGAACACAAGCCACTACATGGTTACCAAACTTCATTTAAGGGGAGAAAGGTCATTTTTCCGCAGTTTTGTTGCCAGTAGTAAAAGGAATGCTGAAAAGCTTAAAAGGCAAAGAAAAAAGTAGAAAAAGAGCACTATGATCTTCCACAATAAAACTTTTACTGTGGCAATTTGAAACCTAATGCAGTGAAGAGGAGTACGTGATGCATGGCCAGGTGATCGAATGAAGCCAGTGCTGGGGATAGTGGCACAGCTATAAGAAAAGCTGTGTTTTTCTCCTTCCACTCAAGACAGGCTTGCAGATTACGCAGCTGGATAAGCCTGGTACACACGATATCGTTTTTATTTGCTCAAACCCAGCGGGCAGAACAAAAAAAAAAAAGAAGAGCTCGGGAGGACCCTCTGTACCAACTATGCAATGTTAGTACAGCGTTCTCCCCTATTGAGCTATTGTATTCTGACAGGGGGACAGTTTCCCCGCAGAACACACTGTTTGTCGGCTTTTTCGATCATGGCCCTTCGACAGAAGCAAGCCAAATGGCCATCTTCTGTAGGACCGGCTGCCGTATACATGGTTTCTATTGAACCAGCCAATGCCACCTAATATTAAGCCTGTGTGTACATAGGCTTCTAATAAATTCTTTATTTTGCAGTCAAGGAAATGAACATAGGGCAGTGAACAAGATACCATAACATTATCGAAAAAATTGTAAAAGTACTTCACATCTAAGCTAGTGAATAAATGGCTGCTAGGTCAGCTATCAAATGAACCATCAGCAACTGCTGGGATCAATGCACTTTGTAGGATTTTACTTAACAACGCCCTGCACATTTCCAAAACAATTTTATATTTTCCAATTTGAAAGATAGAAAAGATTGAGATGTCAGTCCTTTATGACCGTACCTGGATATTTAAAATACAGAAATAAAAGACAAAGAGGCAGCAAGAAAGAAAGAAGAAAATAAAAGAAAATATAGAGGGGGGGTGGAAGGGAAGTGAAACTGTCTCATAAAATCTAACCTTACTCCGGTATTCTACTTGGCTGTGAGGCTAACAGTGTCTGGTCCCTATAGTAAAAATAGGGTGTCCCGATCTTTCAGTACTTGTCCTCCTGTTCTTTAAAAGTGATGGTAAGGTTTTCCATAACCTGAATATCTGCTATTCTGGTACACCAATGGGCAACTGTGGGAGGCCATGTACTCTTCCACAAAGCTGGAATACATGCTTTGGCTGCTGTAAGTAAATGTCTGAGTAAAAAGTTCTTAATTTTGTGTTAGATAGAAGAGTGTCGATAAGTAGAAAAGCCGCAGGATTTTGATCAAGTGAAACAAGTCTTAATCGTACAGCATATATCAGTCCAAAAGCCATTCAATTTCAGGCATTCCCAGAAGCAAGAGGATTCCCACAGATTCTCCACAGCGCCAACATGTCTCTGAAACCTGAGGAAAAATCCTATGTAGCTTAGCAGGGGTTCTGTACCAACGTGTGAGAAGCTTATAACCTCCCTCCTGATATCTGCTCAGCTTTGTGTGTAAAAAGTATATTTTGCACACAAAGTGTTTCGTCTTTTGAAAGAAGGTTACCAGCAGGTCACTTTCCCATTGTTATAAGAAAGTAAGGTCAGCCATGTCAACCTGGTTTGTCAGCAGAGCTCTAAGCAAATCTGCTTGAGAGCCCTACATAAGAAGCCCAAATCAGTTTGGAAGCGAGCCTCCAGTTATCAGTTGGAAATAAGTTTATCCGCTGTCGTGAAATGTAAACGTCGGAACACGTTCTCCTGTCGCGTCACAAATTTAGGGTCCGTCAGGCCTGGCAAGAATGCACATGTCCCCAACACTGGTGCAAGGGGACTCGGAGAAGGAGATAAAGCAGGCATCGTCGTAAACAGGTGGTTAGCTATTTGTAGAGTGGCTGATTGTGGGGTGCAAAGTGATCGCCTTAGGACAAGTTTGCATAGGGGACCAAGGTATGCCTGCTAAAAAAGAATCCACTGTCGCTTGTTCAAGTTCTACCCACAGTCTGGTTTCGGACATTCACACCACTCCATTATTCTGGTAAGGTCAGAGGCCTCATAGTATCTAACCGAATCTGGAAAGCCTATACCACCCCCCCCACCTTTGGAAGTGACAGTATTACTCTACGAAGCCTCGGTGGTCTGTCCGCCCAGATGAATCAGGTGAACCTCATCTGTAACTCTGACAAAAAGTTCAGTGGGAACCTTGGGGGTTTGATTCTAAGTCCAGGTTTTTGGAATTGAACCCAGGCAGATTTGCTCATCCCTACTGATAATGTATCAACTGGTTTCTACGAAATAAATCATTTTACTGAATATCAATTCAATTTATCAAGAAATATTGTTTATGATGTGTTTATATGGCTAGTTATAGGTTATGTTACATAATTTTACCTTATGAAATCATGTGAAGTAGAGATTGCAGCAGCCCACTACTTTTAGAGGATCTGGGTGGATTATTAGAAGCACATTACGTTTTGAGAGAGATGAGATAAGGTTTCCACATCACATCTCTCCCGCAGGCAGTTCACACTGCCCTCTGCGAACCGCTGCGGGTGTCAATACAATGTTAATGACACCCCCAGATTGGTTCGCAGATCACAGTGCGAACTGTGAACTCGTACAGGAATTGGATCGCATAGGTGATAGCTTACAATTGTATGGCTGAACACGCATTGCACAGACATTGCATGCGATCGGCACCGCAGTGCGGGTGCAAATCGCATGCGATGTCTGTGTTCGCACAAGTGTGAACCCAGGCTGAAGGTTCCACTGTGAGAGGAAGAATTTATTCATTAGAGGTTTTCACAGTTAATATTTTAACAATATATATTAAAACGGTTTTGTGCCTTATTTATATGATTACAGAACTGTAACAGTAATACAGATTTTGATTTGTAAATATTTGCACAATATGGGAAACATTGTATAAAAAAATTAATTTATGCACTAATTCTAACAGCCTAGTCTGCTGATGTACATTCAATGCACACAGGTTAATAAGTCACCATAGAACTGAAAAGGACCATGGGACTTTTCAGGTTGCTCCTAATAAGTATACAACATTGACACATAAAATAATTATTTTTTATTATAGCCATATTTATATTAAAAAACATAAAAAAAAATACATAAAAATGTGGAGTAAGATCGATTCCATGGATAACCCCAAAGAAGAAAGAGGATATATACAGAAAAAAATGACAGGATATCTCTATACTCTCCCCAGGTAATACTCTTCAATATCCCAAAGTTCAGCAACAATATACTCTTTGCAATCAATTTACTTCATATGTTTATATTATATTTTTATTATTATTTTACCATGACTATTATTATAATTAAAAAAAAAAAGATTTTACATTTATCAGTGTTGTTTACTTGTTGGTAGCACCTGAAAAGCCCAAAGTCCTCTTTTGTTGTATGGTGTCAATTCTGAAACTTTAGAGATATGATGTAATTACCCAGTTAGCCAGTCACTAATGAGGTTAATATATGTTGTGTTAGCCCACTCATTCAAATGGGATCACTTTTAGCAATGTAGGTACACCAGGAAAGTGCATTGGGTGATATTTAGAATGTACACGGGTGTGTATGGATCCTAAGGCTCCTTTCACACTGAGGTGCTTTAAAGACGCTATTTAGCTAAAAATAGCGTCTGTAAAGCGCCTCAAACCCCCCCCCCCCCCCAATGTGAAAGCCTGAGTACTTTCACACTGGGGTGGTACGTTTGCACGACATTACAAAAAGTACAAAGATGCAGCATCTTTGGGGCAGTGAGGTGAGCGGTGTATACACCGCTCCTCTACCACCCCTGCTATTGAAATGAATGGCAAGCGATTCTGATGCGGCTGCACACCGCCTCGGTAGCGCAAAGCGCTGACAATTTTAACCCCCTTTTAACCCCTTGTGGGGGGTTAAAAGAGCCATGCTCCCGACTGAATAGCGGAGCCGTATCGCCATTAAAATGCCACTAAAACTAGTGGGTTTTTACCACAACCGCGGCTAAGCTGCAGTGTGAAAGTAGCCTAAGGTAACAGCCAAGATGTCAGTATCCAAAGATACTAAATGGACACATAATACGTGATAAAAAAAGAAAATGCATTGAGTTACTGGAATATGATTATTAATCTAATATATTGAAAGAAGGATTAGTACAGAAAGTGCATATAATAGAAGATTTAGAGGAAACAAGATACAGTCAGATCCATAAATATTTGGACATCAACACAATTCTAATTCTAAACAAACATGATGTGCTTTAACTGCAGACTTTCAGCTTTAATTTGAGGGCATTTACATCCAAGTCGGGTGAACGGTGTAGGAATTACAACAGTTTGTATATGTGCCTCCCACTTTTTAAGGGACCAAAAGTAATGGGACAGATTAACAATCATAAATCAAACTTTCACTTTTTAATACTTGGTTGCAAATCCTTTGCAGTCAATTACAGCCTGAAGTCTGGAACGCATAGACATCACCAGACGTTGGGTTTCATCCCTGGTGATGCTCTGCCAGGCCTCTATTGCAACTGTCTTCAGTTCCTGCTTGTTATTGGGGTATTTTCCCTTCAGTTTTGTCTTCAGCAAGTGAAATGCATGCTCAATCGGATTCAGGTCAGGTGATTGACTTGGCCATTGCATAACATTCCACTTCTTTCCCTTAAAAAACTCTTTGGTTGCTTTCGCAGTATGCTTCGGGTCATTGTCCATCCGCACTGTGAAGCGCCGTCCAACGGGTTCTGAAGCATTTGGCTGAATAAGAGCAGATAACCCATCTGAGTACCCAAGTACCTGTCACCAACCCACCAGAGCACCTGAGTACCTATCACCAGCCCATCAGAGTACCCAAATACATGCCACCAGCTAGCTCATCAGAGTACCTGTCACCAACCCATCAAAGTACCTGAGTACCTGTCACCAGCCCATCAGAGTACCCGGGTACCTGTCACCAGCCCATCCGAGTACCCGAGTACCTGTCATCAGCCCATCTGAGTACCCGGGTACCTGTCACCAGCCCATCCGAGTAACAGAGTACCTGTCATCAGCCCATCTGAGAACCAGAATACCTGTCACCAGCTCATCAGAGTACCCGAGTACCTGTCACCAGCCCACCAGAGTACCTGTCACCAACCCATCAAAGTAACCAAGTACCTGTCACCAACCCATCAGAGTACCAGAGTACTTGTCACCAACCCATCAGAGTACCAGAGTACCTGTCACCAACCCATCAAAGTAACCGAGTACCTGTCACCAACCCATCAAAGTAAAAAAGTACCTGTCACCAGCCAGAGTAACTTTCACCTGCCCATCTGAATACCTGTCACCAACCCATCAAAGTACCCAAGTACCTGTCACCAGCCCATCAGAGTACCCAAGTAGCTGTCACCAGCCCATCAGGGTACCCGAATACCTGTCACCAACCCATCAAAGTAACCAAGTACCTGTCACCAACCCATCAAAGTACCCGAGTACCTGTCACCAGCCAGAGTAACTGTCACCTTCCGATCAAAGTACCCGAGTACCTGTCACCAATCCATCAGAGTACATGTCACAACCCATCAGAGTACCCGAGTACCTGTCACCAGCCCATCTGAGTACCCGAATACCTGTCACCAGCCCATCAAAGTACCTGTCACCAGCCCATCTGAGTACTTGAGTACCTGTCACCAACCCATCAAAGTAACCGAGTACCTGTCACCAACCCATCAAAGTAACGGAGTACCTGTTACCAGCCAGAGCACCTGTCACCTGCCCATCAAAGTACCCAAGTACCTGTCACCAATCCATCAGAGTACCTGTCACCAACCCATCAGAGTACACAAACACCTGCCACCAACCCATCAAAGTACTTGTCACCAACCCATCAGAGTACCCGAGTACCTGTTACCAGCCAGAGTACCTGTTACCTGCCCATCAAAGTACCCAAGTACCTATCACCAATCCATCAGAGAACCTGTCACCAACCCATCAGAGAACCTGTCACCAACCCATCAAAGTACCCGAATACCTGTCACCAACCCATCAAAGTAACGGAGTACCTGTTACCAGCCAGAGTACCTGTCACCTGCCCATCAAAGTACCCAAGTACCTGTCACCAATCCATCAGAGTACCTGTGACCAAACCATCAGAGTACCCAAACACCTGTCACCAACCCATCAGAGTACCTGTCACCAGCCCATCTGAGTACCCGAATACCTGTCACCAGCCCATCAGAGTACCTGAGTACCTGTCACCAGCCCATCTGAGTACCCGAGTACCTGTCACCAGCCCATCCGATTACCCGAATACCTGTCACCAGCACATCAGAGTACCTGTCACCAGCCCATCTGAGTACCTGTCACAAACCCATCAAAGTACACGAACACCTGTCCCCAACACATCAAAGTACCCGAGTACCTGTCACCAACCCATCAAAGTAACCCAGTACCTGTCACCATTGCAACAAAGTACCCGAGTACCTGTCACCAGCCCATCAGAGTACCCGAGTACCTGTCACCAACCCATCAAAGTACGCAAACACCTGTCACCAACCCATCAAAGTACCCGAGTATCTGTCACCAGCCCATATGAGTACCAGAATACCTGTCACCAACCCATCAGAGTACCCGAGTACCTGTCACCAGCCCTTCCGATTACCCGAATACCTGTCACCAGCCCATCAGGGTACCCGAGTACCTGTCACAAACCATCAAAGTACAGAAACACATGTCACCAACCCATCAAAGTACCTGTCACCAGCCCATCAGAGTATCCGAGTACCTGTCACCAACCCATCAAAGTACACAAAAACCTGTCACCAACCCATCAGAGTACCCGAGTACATGTCACCAGCCCATGAGAGTACCAGAGTACCTGTCACCAACCCATCAAAGTAACCGAGTACCTGTCACCAACCCATCAAAGTACCCGCGTACCTGTCACCAGCCAGAGTACCTGTCTCCTGCCCATCTGAGTACCTGTCACAAACCCATCAAAGTACACGAACACCTGTCACCAACCCATCAAAGTACCTGTCACCAGCCCATCAGAGTACCAGAGTAACTGTCACCAGCCCATCAGAGTACCCGAGTACATGCAACCAGCCGATCAAAGTACACAAACACCTGTCACCAACCCATCAGAGTACCCGAGTACCTGTCACCAGCCCATCAGAGTACCCGAGTACATGCCGCCAGCCGATCAAAGTACACAAACACCTGTCACCAACCCATCAGAGAACCCGAGTACATGTTACCAGCCCATGAGAGTACCAGAGTACCTGCAACCAACCCATCAAAGTACCCGAGTTACTGTCACCAGCCCATCAGAGTACCCGAGTACCTGTCACCAACCCATCAAAGTAACCGAGTACCTGCAACAACCCATCAAAGTACCCGAGTTACTGTCACCAGCCCATCAGAGTACCCGAGTACCTGTCACCAACCCATCAAAGTACCCGAGTACCTGTCACCAACCCATCAGAGTACCCGAGTACATGTCACCAGCCCATGAGAGTACCAGAGTACCTGTCACCAGCCCATCAGAGTACCCAAGTACATGCCACCAGCCGATCAAAGTACACAAACACCTGTCACCAACCCATCAGAGAACCCGAGTACATGTTACCAGCCCATGAAAGTACCAGAATACCTGTCACCAACCCATCAAAGTAACCGAGTACCTGTCACCAACCCATCAAAGTACCCGAGTAACTGTCACCAGCCCATCAGAGTACCCGAGTACCTGTCACCAACCCATCAAAGTACACAAACACCTGTCACCAACCCATCAAAATACCCGAGTATCTGTCACCAGCCCATCTGAGTACCTGAGTACCTGTCACCAACCCATCAGATTACCCGAGTACATGTCACCAGCCCATGAGAGTACCAGAGTACATGCCACCAGCCGATCAAAGTACACAAACACCTGTCACCAACCCATCAGAGAACCTGAGTACATGTTACCAGCCCATGAGAGTACCAGAGTACCTGTCACCAACCCATCAAAGTAACCGAGTACCTGTCACCAACCCATCAAAGTACCCGAGTAACTGTCACCAGCCCATCAGAGTACCTGAGTACCTGTCACCAACCCATCAAAGTACCCGAGTACCTGTCACCAACCCAACTGAGTACCTGAGTACATGTCACCAGCCCATGAGAGTACCAGAGTACCTGTCACCAACTCATCAAAGTAACCGAGTATCTGTCAACAACCCATCAAAGTGCCCGAGTACCTGTCACCAGCCAGAGTACCTGTCACCTGTCCATCAGAGTACCTGTCACCAACCCATCAAAGTACCCGAGTACCTGTCACCAGCCCATCAGAGTACACGAGTACCTGTCACCAGCCCATCAGAGTAACCGAGTACATGTCACCAGCCGATCAAAGTACACAAACACCTGTCACCAGCCCATCAGAGTACCCGAGTACCGGTCAACAACCCATTAGAGTATCCAAATACCTGTCACCAGCCCATCTGAGTACCCAAGTACCTGTCACCAGCCCATCTGAGTACCCGAGTACCTGTCACCAACCCATCAGAGAACCTGAGTACATGTCACCAGCCCATGAGAGTACCTGTCACCAGCCCATCAGAGTACCCAAGTACATGCCACCAGCCGATCAAAGTACACAAACACCTGTCACCAACCCATCAGAGAACCCGAGTACATGTTACCAGCCCATGAAAGTACCAGAGTACCTGTCACCAACCCATCAAAGTAACCGAGTATCTGTCAACAACCCATCAAAGTACCCGAGTACCTGTCACCAGCCAGAGTACCTGTCACCTGTCCATCAGAGTACCTGTCACCAACCCATCAAAGTACCTGAGTACCTGTCACCAGCCCATCAGAGTACCCGAGTACCTGTCACCAGCCCATCAGAGTAACCGAGTACATGTCACCAGCCAATCAAAGTACACAAACACCTGTCACCAGCCCATCAGAGTACCCGAGTACCGGTCAACAACCCATCAAAGTACCCGAGTACCTGTCCCCAGCCCATCAGAGTACCCGGGTACCTGTCACCAGCCCATCAGAGTATACAAATACCTGTCACCAGCCCATCAGAGTACCCAAGTACCTGTCACCAGCCCATCTGAGTACCCGAGTACCTGTCACCAACCAATCCGAGTACCTGTCACCAGTCCATCAGAGTACCCGAGTACCTGTCACCAGCCCATCAGAGTACCCGAGTACATGCCACCAGCCGATCAAAGTACACAAACACCTGTCACCAACCCATCAGAGAACCCGAGTACATGTTACCAGCCCATGAGAGTACCAGAGTAACTGGCACCAGCCCATCAGAGTATCCGAGTACCTGTCACCAACCCATCAAAGTACAAAAACACCTGTACCCAACCCATCAGGCTACCCGAGTACATGTCACAAACCCATGAGAGTACCAGAGTACCTGTCACCAACCCATCAAAGTAACCGAGTACCTGTCACCAACCCATCAAAGTACCAGAGTACCTGTCACCAACCCATCAAACTAACCGAGTACCTGTCACCAACGCATCAAAGTACCCGAGTACCTGTTACCAGCCCATCAGAGTACCCGAGTACCTGTCACCAACCCATCAAAGTACACAAACACCTGTCACCAACCCATCAAAATACCCGAGTATCTGTCACCAGCCCATCTGAGTACCTGAGTACCTGTCACCAACCCATCAGATTACCCGAGTACATGTCACCAGCCCATGAGAGTACCAGAGTACATGCCACCAGCCGATCAAAGTACACAAACACCTGTCACCAACCCATCAGAGAACCTGAGTACATGTTACCAGCCCATGAGAGTACCAGAGTACCTGTCACCAGCCCATCAGAGTACCCAAGTACATGCCACCAGCCGATCAAAGTACACAAACACCTGTCACCAACCCATCAGAGAACCCGAGTACATGTTACTAGCCCATGAAAGTACCAGAGTACCTGTCACCAACCCATCAAAGTAAACGAGTATCTGTCAACAACCCATCAAAGTACCCGAGTACCTGTCACCAGCCAGAGTACCTGTCACCTGTCCATCAGAGTACCTGTCACCAACCCATCAAAGTACCTGAGTACCTGTCACCAGCCCATCAGAGTACCCGAGTACCTGTCACCAGCCCATCAGAGTAACCGAGTACATGTCACCAGCCAATCAAAGTACACAAACACCTGTCACCAGCCCATCAGAGTACCCGGGTACCTGTCACCAGCCCCTCAGAGTACCCAAGTACCTGTCACCAGCCCATCTGAGTACCCGAGTACCTGTCACCAACCAATCCGAGTACCTGTCACCAGTCCATCAGAGTACCCGAGTACCTGTCACCAGCCCATCAGAGTACCCGAGTACATGCCACCAGCCGATCAAAGTACACAAACACCTGTCACCAACCCATCAGAGAACCCGAGTACATGTTACCAGCCCATGAGAGTACCGAGACTACCCAACCACTGTCCACAAACACATGAAACTAGCCGACCACCGTACATGAGCCCATGAGACTACCCGACCACTGTCCATGAGCCCATGAGACTACCTGACCACTGTCCATGAGCCTAACCAACCACTGTCCATGAGCCCATGAGTCTACCCGACCACTGTCCATGAACCCATGAGACTCCCCGACCACTGTCCATGGGCCCATGAGACTACCCGACCACTGTCCACA
>BLSH010321275.1:405531-444365 GCA_018402905.1 Glandirana rugosa | reverse complement strand
CAGGTGGTCTAGGGTGGCGATCCGAGGGAGGGCTGTGCTGATAAATCATCAGCACAAACCCTCCCTGTCAGGGATGCAGCCGATCGGCTCTCCCCTCATCAGGTCTGCAGACCTGAGTACAGGAAAGCCGATAAACGGCTTTCCTGTATTACACTGTGACCAGCCGTGATTGGTCACGGCTGGTCACATGGTAAAGTGCTTCGGATCGAAGCACTTTACCGAGATCGGCATTGCGGGGGGTCAGACTGACCCCCCACACCACCGATCGCCGCGATGCGCGCCCCCCCAGGCGCGCGGCGGCTTGTTATCCTGAGGACGTCATATGACGTCCAGTCAGGATAACTCAGCCACTTCCCGGCCGTCATTCTGCATACGGCGGTCGGGAAGTGGTTAATGGAACAGGACCACACCACCTGGCCCTTGAATAACTTTATTTTGGACCTTCTACGGTTCATTCTGACCCGTAATTTTATCTTATTTGATGAGCAGTGCTACTTACAAATCCAAGGGGTGGCCATGGGGACCTCATGTGCACCCTCCTATGCTAATCTCTATTTGGGGGGCTGGGAAAGGAGTGTGTTCTCAGACGATAACCTTGCAAGGTTCCTTCCATTCATCTTGCTTTGGTATTGATTTATCGACGACCTGTTTATGGTGTGGACTGGCCCTCGTGACCTCTTGATAGAGTTCATCCATGTGCTGAACTTTAACAAACTTAATTTATTTTGTACTTATCACATAAGTGAATCCCAAATTTCATTTCTTGACCTTCTGATCACCAAGGACAACGAGGGCCATCTTAGCACCAACCTTTACGGCAAACCCACGTCCGGGAACACACTCCTTCATGCCTCCAGCGCACATCCCAGGCCCCTTGTGCGCAGTATCCCCTACGCACAGTACCTCCGTCTCTGGAGAAACTGTGAGAGGGAGGAAGACTTCCGCATCCAGGCAGATCTCCTACGAGACCGTCTACTTCAGAGGGGATACTCTCGTTCGAACCTTAGGAAAGCATTCAATCGAGCATTTGCTTGAACTAGATCCTCCCTCTTATACACCACCCCACGGCCTCATCATCCGGATACAGTTAAGATTGTCACACCTTTTTCAGCTCATCATGGCCAACTTAGACACATCTTGTCACAACATTGGCACTTATTAACTGAACATCATACTTTGAATAAATATATTAAACCCTCTCCGGAACTGGTGTTCCAACGAGCTAAGTCCTTATGAGATTGTCTAACTACCAGCCATTATCATACACCTGACCAAACTCCCCGGAGACGACGAGGCACCTCGCCATGCGGGGCATGCCCCAGATGTCCCTGGGTCGTTGACGTTCAGACGTGCATATTACCTAATGGTGAAACTTTTCACCTGGTTTTTCAGCCAACTGTAATACCACAGGTCTTATCTATTTGATGGTCTGTGAGTGTCATGCCTTCTATGTGGGGAAAACGATTAGGGAGTTCTAGCAATGTATAGGAGATCATGTGTACTACTCCAGTAATGGGAAGTTAACCACCATTGGTCGTCACATTGGTCTATATCACAGATTTAATCTGTCTAGGCTAATAGTTACTGTTATTTTATTGTACTACATCTTGTATAGCACACTAATAATTGTGTATGGATTGTAATGTTGTATTCCCCATTATTAATCTCTGGCTGGCTTGCGCATGTGTCCACTTGTGCACCGGGGGGTGCTGGTGCACGTTTGTTCCTCTTGGCAGAAGTGCAGCGTCCCTGGAGTGCAGCATTGGCCGTAACCAAAAGGCACGCCCGCTCTTGCGCAGTCTAAATCCTGGGCTTCTGTGCACTTTGGATCCGGCTGTGAGTAGTGCGCACGCAATCTATCCTATGAGCATGTGCACTACGGGACGCTGAACCGTGTGACGTCACGCCCGGCGTCTTGGTTGGCGCATGCATGCACCGCTCGGTAGGGCTATAAACAGGACGCCCCTGCTTCTTTCCAGTGTGGATAGGGTCCCAGGGGTGACGGATGCTATGTTCTTATCCGGTGAGTCACAACTTGCTTCTGCCTAGAGTGGTGTTTGCAGGTACCACATGGCGGACACAATTGGTGTACCGCCATGCGGTCCTGCTATATAATCACCAAGCTTAGCATATTTTTTTTCTCTTTGCCTAAATTTTGACTACTAGTCTGGCCCTCCTACACTTGGGCCATAAAATTGCAAAAACCCTCCCTTTTTGAGTGTAGTATCTACACTAATACATTGGCCCTCACAGGTACTGGCTTTTATGCCCTGGGACCCATTTTAAACCCATACATGTTCGTATCAGGTAACATTCAAACCAATTCCCTTCCATTGGGGTTTTTCACTTGGGTGTGCACTTCAATTATTCCTCCCCCCCATCCCCCCTCCCCATTCCCTCACCCCCAGGTCACTCCCTGGCCCCTCCTTCCATTTTTATATCCCCCCCTGCTCCCCTCTTTTCCTTCCCCCTGCTCCCCTTTCTCTTTCTTCCCTCCCCCTGTCCCCTTCCCTCTCCCTCTGTCCCCCTTCCCCCCTTCTCCCACTTTCCCCTTTCCTTTCATCTGGACTTTTGCTTACCCCCTCTCCTTTTTCTCCCCCTCCCTTCCCCTCCTCCCCCTTCTTCCCTCCCCTCCCTTCCTTCCCTTCCGGTCCTCCCCACAACCCCCCCTTCCCTCCCTGTTCCCTCCCCCCCCTGTCCCCTCCACATACTCACGCACATAGCTCTATAGTTTTATAATTGGATCTCAATTATTCTCTTAGCATAGGAATTCATTGAATTGAATATACCTCCATACTTGTCGCCCCACTTTTGCAGATGAGGAACATTTTAGGTGTGCCGGGATTACACCTGGTCCGATTGAATGCGTGTGTAAGCTGAGTCACACTTTTGTAACCCTCCCCTTTATATATATTGTATGACAGTCATACGTTGCCATTATCATAGTGAATGCTCTTGCATACATTCATATTGTTAATGTTTAAAATTGTATTACTAATCTCTGTAGATATATCTCCTGATGAAGTGGTTATCCGCGAAACATGTAGAGGATTCATGATATATATGTCCTGACACCATCTGAATTCTGTCTCCCCCCCCCCATCCATGGGCTATGACACAGAATGATGTAACAAATATTTTATGATTTATGTTTTGTCAAATATTTCTGTCTTTTTTAATTGGATGTATTAAGAATAAAAAACCCTGATGTCATTTTACCTTGTTGTTATCCCATAATTATACCTGGTGTCGTGATAGTCCAGTCCTGTTTTACTGACTTTGGGGTACTGGCTGGGGACCGTTTACCCTGACCCATATATCTAACACTGTGCAAAGCAAGAGTAACTGATTTCTGATGACCAGTGGATTATTAAAAGTTAGTACACCGATGGATCTCAGGTAATTAAACTAGCATTCCTCTAAATGTACATTTAATAATTTCAATTAAATAATACTAAAGTGTGTTTTAAATAAAATGCCATGAACTGTTTTCTGTCCATTTCTAGTCTTGTACATCTAGTTTCCATTGTAGAGCTCTAGTAACTGGTGTTGATTTTGATTTAAAGAATATCTTAAACTAGGGTTTCTTCTATCAACATTATCTTTAAAAAAAAAAAAAAAAAAACATTCTGTTTTCTATATACATATTCACCCCTCTGTCTCTAGCTTCATATTACTATGCATGAAATACTAATTAGATTGAGATGACAAAAAAAAAGTGACCACAAATGCTGGACAGTGATTAGAAAGGCCAGGAGCTTCTGTTAAAAACACTCCAGAAAAAGTAATTGAAAATGTACCAAAAGCATAGTTTCCGTTTGCTTGTTAATTATAATTCTATCCAGAGGTCAATTATTAAAATGCGAACTAATAAAAAAAAGTCAAGGTTTCAGTATGGTTTTGATTATATTTAAAATAAAGGCTAAATAACTGGCTAATGTTAATGAATTGCATATGTTTTGTTGCACAATTACATGCGCAAACTTCATTTAAATAATACACTTACTAACATCCTGGAGTTCCATGTTACTGTAGCTATCCAGGTGCCTAGTAGCCATTTGCCATATTAAATATTATTAATATTTTAGTAATAAAGTGCATGAATTTTGTGACCAAAACTGAAAACAAGTTTGCATGTTTCCATCTGAACCCATTGGAACTTTGCAAGCAAACCTAGGGGCATACTTATGCTGTTATATTGTGACGCAAGTACCAGTCTCCATGATACAGAAATAACACACTATCAGGATGTTTTTATGACTGTTTATTTAATTTGCCCTCTACAATTTATTGCTGTTCTCTCAAACTTCTTTTCATTTATTTCACAGCAGTAGATATTCATGGATAGGTTGCAAAATAGATCATTGTTACATACTGTACTTATAGACTTCAAGTTTGCAGCCTTGAAAAGAGCTGTCACACAGTGCAAGGGCTTTAATATCCTACACAGTACTATGTCAACTAGATTTACTGAAAACATCATGAGCTTGTTAACAGGTTCCTGACCAGCTCGTTTATAGACGGCAGCTCACGCGTACCCGCCGCACTCTCCAGCAGTATGGCTGCAGGTAGGGCGGACTTGATATCCGCTGGCTACCCACAATCTCCTGGCACAGAAGAAAAACAGGGAACCACCGATGTAAACACGGCGGTTCCCCGCTCTGGCAGGTGGCATGTAAGAGATCTACTGATCCCTGTCACTGGGATCAGTTAGATCTCTTGTGCCCCTCACAGCCCAGCCCCCTCACAGCCCAGCCCCCTCACAGTTAGAACATGCCCAGGGAACACAGTTAACCCCTAGATCGCCCCCTGCAGGTTAACTCCTTCACTACCTATGACATTTGCACAGTAATCAGTGGCTATTTAAATTTCTGATCGCTGTATAAATGTCATTGGTCCCAAAAAAGTGTCAAAAACGTCCGACATGTCTGCTGCAATATCGCAGTCCCAATTAAAAATTGCAGATCACCACCGCCATTACTATTAAAAACGCCATAAATAAATTCTCATGGTTTGTAAACGCGGCAACTTTTGCGCAAGCCAATCAATAAACGCCAATCGCAATTTTTTTTTACCACAAATATGAGGAAGAATATATACCAGTCAAAGCTAAAGAATAAATTTGTTTTTTTCTTTTTGGATATGTATTATAGCAAAAAGTAAAAAATATTGTTTTTTTTTCAAAATTGACGCTCTTCTTTTGTTAATAGCAGTGATCAGAAGTGATGCAGAGGGGATCAAATACCACCAAAAGAAAGCTCTATTTGTGTGAAAAAAGGGGGTCAATTTCGTTTGGGTACAAGGTTGCATGACCGCGCAATTGTCAGTTAAAGCGACACAGTGCCGTATTGCAAAAAGTGTTCTGGTCCTACAGTGGGAAATCCTTCCGGTCCCTAAGTGGTTTAAAGTGTTACTAAACCCAGTAATATGAAAATAGTTCATCTGCTCCCCCCTCCCCCACAGTACCCACAGCTTATAAATCTTCTTTTTACATTAAAATACTGCCACTATATACCTTTTTCGCTGATCTGTATACCACGGCTACATGGTAAACTGCACAGTGTTTCCAGAGCTGGTTCAGGTAGGAGGAGCTTTCCACTACAGCCTCTATACACGCCCACATGTGTGATGTCAGTATCATGGGATCTGAACAGTTCAACTGAAACAGGAAATGTAATCTCCAGCATAAGAGATTAAACTGAGCATGTGCAGCCTTTCAACCCCACTGTGTATTATATAGACTTGTACAGATAGCTAGGGTAGGAGGGGAAGTATCTATGCATACAGGATAAAAGAGCCTTTTTACACAATGCTGAGGATTAACCTCTTAAATCCCACAGCGAGTATAACAAGCATTCTTTGCTGCATATACAGTCTGATTTTACTGTTGTGGGTTTAGTAACACTTGAAGTGGCCCTCGCTCTACCGCTCTACTAAAGGTTTGGCACCCCTGGTCCAAATGAACTATTTGCTTCACTAACACATACGCCTGCTGTCTATTCTGTATAACCTGTACATAGCATCAGCTTCATACTGTATACATACAGTATACAGTACAGTGTTTCAGAAGCAGGACAGGAATTTCCCATCCCACTCTTGGGGGGGGGGGATCAAGTCAGCTGAGCAGCAGTGATTAGCACAGATCAATGCAGGTTTAACACCAGGACATAGAGAACAATTGTTTACTATATGCCCTGTTCACGCCACAATGCTGCTTTGAGGTGCTCTGTAATGCTAGGCGTAAATATATATGCTGCATTTTTGGCTGCGACTGAATTTATTTCACAGCCTGTCCCCAAGACATACTGTATTTCCTTAATTTGTGTGGCTGCAATTTTTTCACAGCCTGTCCATGTCCGAATGCAGTTTACTGATAACCGGATGCAGGTGTTTTTTCACAGGGCATATTTCCTAATTGTTCTTGTTGCAAATGTTTAAAAGATGGCAGGGCGTTTTACAGACAGAACATTTTGAGAGTAAGGCCCGGTTCACACTGGTGCTACGCAAGAACCCTGCAGAATCCACTGCGGGTTCCCGCATCGCATCTGTCTCGCACGGCAGTTCACATTGCCATTTGCGAACTGAGGGGAGTGTCAATACAATGTTAATGACACCCCCATTTCAGCTCACATATCGCACTGAGAACTGACAGTTCAGACATGAAGCAGATCGCATAGGTGTCAACACCCGTGCAATCCGATTCTGATGCAGACGCAAAAAAGGGTCCTGTGAGAGTTGGATCCGAATGCAATGCAATTTCAGCCATACTATCTGTATGGCTGAAATGTCATCGCACCGACATCACATGTGATGTGAACAGTAATGCAGTGTGAATCACATGCGATGTCTGTCATCACACTAGTGTGAACTGGCACTAAGGGGCAGAGCATTTTCGCCCCATACAACGAAGTGCCTGAATATGGCCTTTATATTAGTATCACCAGCTATTAACCTAAAATTAAATTTTAGTGCTTGGGTTTATATCCACATTAACAAATTTGCTTTATTTGAATTGCTGTGCTAGGAGAAACTAGTCTGTCTTGTCTGTGTGCACAGATCTGTACACCCAAAAATCCTTTTATGGACCAACAAGTCCATAATAACTGAGTGATAGCCAGCTTTTCAAATGTTAACCTTAGCTACTTTCTTAATTTTCTTTTTTTTTTAGATTACAACTTTAAACTTAGACAGCATCAGACAGTTGTTGCTGACAGTCCATTCAAGAGCACTCCCCTCCCCATAGATAAAATAAAATTTAGGCATATATTGTTAGGCATACTATCCTTGACTGTCTTGCTGCTGGCCAATTTTACAATGCTGTATTCTGTGGAATTGTCATTTTTTATTTTAAAAGCCTTTTGCAATTACTAATAGGTAAATGTAAACAGCCAGTAAGCTGTTTAGTACCCGAGCTTCATAAACAGATAAAAAAAAAATATTTTTTATTTTTAAACAAAATCAGCTAGTACACTCTCATCAAAACTTTCATATTTGTCATGCAAGGGAGTGATGTGTACTATGGGAATTAGAAAACAGTCAAGAGCTTTGATCTACTTGGTTTCAATGCAGCTGCCACAACAAAGTAAGCTGGATAGAAAACCTTTTGCTCTGGCAACTGCATCAATCCTCTTTAGATCAGGCTTTCCATTTGTTTTTGTCTTTGTCACCAATGCAGACCCATAGCAATATCATACCATAGGTAACCACATCTGTGGAAGCATAAACATGCTGTTCTGCATTTCATTCAGAGACTATCAACAACAGAAAAGAAATTGTAGTTGGCATAACTCCTCTGTTCCGCATCTATAGTAAAAGCAAAGTGTCTAAAGATTCCTTTCTCTTGATTTATAGCACAGTTGTTTTCATGTAGAACCAATAAACATATTGGCTTATGCAGCTCAACTTATTACTCTTGCAAGCGCTTCAGAATTTAAAGGACTAATAGTCTGGACAGGGACTACACTCTCCCCAGCATAAAAGGGAAACATCAAATATACCATAGGATACGGTGACCAGACGTCCCCAGTTTCTGGGGACAAATCCTGATTTGAGGAGGCTGTCCCCCCCAAAAAGTGTCCCTGCTTATATCACTGTCCCAGGAGCTGCATGGGTCAAAGAACTTCTCTGTGGTTTCGCTTTTAAAAGATCATGATTGCTACTTAGAGGAGATGAAGCAGGGCGAGGTGTGAGCAGTTAACTAGCTGTGTCCAGGTTTTATGACGTCAGTGGTGAGTTTGAGTGAGGAGGAGACTCTGACTTGTCCCACACCATAAGTTACCACTGTTTGTGTGATGAAACAAGCTACATGTTACCACACAGTTCCTATATGGTGTATACAGATCAGTTAAACAGATCTTATGGTGTAAGAGAATTGTAGCTAATCTGTATATACAGTACTATATAGTAACATTTAGTTTACTAAGATCTGCTGCTGAATCTGTCTCACACTGCAGAGCCACATTGTCTCCTGTCTTACACTTGTGGAAGCTGGGCAAAGTATTAATGGAAAGGCAAATACTGAGAAAGCACTTCTGCAAAGCAGAATTCTGGGAGTCTGGAATTGTTAATTCTTGCTGGCTGCCTTTAGAAACTATTTGACATGACTGGGGCAAGCAGATATCCAGGCTGAAAAGACTTACTAAACCCAACCCACCTTGTCCCTTTTACAATAAGACACCACACCATCCTTTTTGGGTTTAAAGGCCGTAGCAGCCGTTTTATTACCAACGAATACAAAACTTTCCAAAAATATATATATCAATATATATATCACTATGTATATATAAACCAACAACAAAATTACAGTATCTCAGTAAACAATTTACTACCGCAGTCTGGGATCCTGGAAGGCCACTTAAATTCCACTTACTGGCTGTATCACTATCCTAAAATGTTACCAGGCCCTCAGCCGCAACTACCCCAGCTCGAGGACAAGCACTGATAAATACCTGTTCTACAGCCAAGAAACTCCATCCAACTATTACTGGCTCCATTTTACCAGGGCAGGAACATCCATACCTGCGATGGGCCCTACCCCTCCATTTTGGACTTTTTCACCTTACTGCCTTCCAAGACCCTGAGACCTCTGCCACAGACACCCACACATGACACCTTATGTGCGGGTGGACCTCCATACCCTCAGGGCACGTTGAATGCCATCCTGAAGTCCCAGCGACCATAGGTCAATACCAACTGTGTTCAGGTGCACACCATCCGCTCTGAGATACAAACCCACATCCTTTTCCAGCTCCAGATGACGGACAGCTAACCCCCCCCCCCCCATTACAAACAAAAAACTTGGCCACTGTCTTATTAACCTTGATTCTGGCCCTGTTAACCTCCTCCACAGAATTAGCCATCCTCCAGCTGGTTCTGGCTACCATGTCCGACCATACCAACTTAGTGTCCAGGAATGCCGACATTATCCTTAAACAATCAAATTTTATGTCCCTAGCCAGCTCCCTTGAAGCCCGTATGCCCAAATCATTGCCCCCCAGGTGCAGCACTAACAAGTCCGGTGGTCTATTCAGCCTCGCGTACCGGTGGATCTTGGGTAACACCCAAAACCAAAGCATACCCGGGACACCAATCCATTTAATCCTGGCTTCTCCCCTGGGCAAACCCAATTGACGGCCATCCTGTCTGACATCCGCCCTCCTGGCACCCCAATATACATAAGAATGCCCAAGGATCCAGACCAGGCACTCCTCCACATCTGAAAGAAAAGAAAACAGAAATGTGCACCCTATATGCAAGCACCAACCCATAACAAACAAACAGACCTCACACAGACCCCCATCTGCCGGTCACACTCCCCCTTTACAGAAGCCCCCCGTGCACGTTCATGACTGTAACAAGTGGGGTCTGATGTACAAATGAAAGCGTTGCGACTCTCATTGCCCAATTCGTTGAAGGGCACGGTCGCTAACACCCCATCGAGCTGCCTCAGTGGCCGCCCCAATTCTAAAAGAATGAGACAAATATTCCTTGTCCGAAAAACTGGCCGCCATCACGCATTTTTTAAAAACCGTGGAAAATTGAAATCTCATCAACACAGAGCCATCAGCATGAATCAAAAATTGTCCATCGCCACTAGGCCTTGTCCGCAGCCAACTTTTCCAAGGTGCAACTGCGCCCCAACGTCCCATCTGATCGGTTTTCGACCTCCAAATCCACAGGCAGACCTCATCACCCTGCAGACTTACATCATCCCCAATCCCCACAGTTTGTACTTGGAAGCACTAACTAGCTCACCTATGCGCAACGCCCCGAAAAAAGGCTAAAACGAAAGTTGTCCTAAAAAGCGACACCTCAAAAGCCGAAGTGCAAACTCGAGGCAGCTGCTCCGCCAAACTGCCCAGCAAGGTAAAGGAAACCGGTCACCTGGCATCCGATACCCGCCACCCTTTTCTGAAACCTTTTACTGCCTGCCGGACCAGAAAATGTTTAGTAACATCAACCAAACCCGTTAACTTAAACAAAAATGCCAGCCCCGACAATTTACGGTTCAAGGATGACACCGAGACTCCCTTCTCGAAATTGATGCCGATAAAATAAAGCAGCAAGTACATCCGATCTTCATTGTTGAAACAACCCCCCAGCCCACTCACAAAATTGAACCAATCAGCCCAAACAAACTCATAAGTGTTCCATGTAGCATCACTTAAGGAATTGCGAATCAAACCTGCTACCGAGGGAAGGCCACAGTCCCCAAAAATTCTGCGCAAGGGGTTCCGTTCTACTCCGCATCCGGCGCCAATTGATGGAACCTGTCCCACTGCAATCGAGACAAAGCATCGGCGATACAGTTATTGACCCCAGGCAAATGAACAGCATAGAAAAAGGCATTTAATTGTAAACATCTCAACACCAAGTGTCTAAGTAACCAAATAACTGGGGGCGATGAAGAATCAACGCCATTAATGGCTTGCACCACCTCCATGTTGTCACAGTTAAATCTCACTCTCTTGTTCCTAAATTCCTCTCCCCATAATTCCACCGCCACGATGATCGTGAACAACTCCAACAATACCATGCTCCGAATGCAATCCGCTCCTAACCACGAATCCGGCCATCCTCCCGCGCTCCACTTCCCCCTGTAGTAAGCCACAAATCCAGCCGAACCAGCCGCATCAGTAAATAACTCCAAATCGAAACTCGACACCAGCGCTTCCAACCACATTGATCTCCTGTTGAAATCCGCTAAGAAAACGTCCCACACCAACAGATCATCACGATGCTCCCTCATCAGCCTTATATAGTGATGAGGTGACTTCACCCCCACTGTCGCCGCCGCTAGCCTACGACAAAAGACCCTCCCCATCGGCATGATGCGACACACACAATTCAATTTTCCTAGCAAAGACTGAAGAGACCGGAGCTGAATTTTCTTGCCCCGCAACGCCCCCTGAATAACCTCCCTGAGATCTTGCACTCTCTCCGGGGGTAAACGACATGCCATCTCAACCGTGTCTATAAGAATACACAAAAAACTATAAAAAATATATGGTGCAGCGTTCAAACAGTCCCAAAGAAAATGTCCATCATCTTTAGAGTTCACTTATTCGAGACCCGCCACCAGGGTATTCCTTATGAGGGTGAGAATCCAAACATATGTATGAGGCTTCAGGAAAGGTTTCAAAGACCATCACCATCACCCAAATACACTGGTCCTTACCGAACAGACTGGACCCCCATTACAGAGGTCAGATCGGCATGATGTCACTGATCAGGTTCCCATTCACGTCACACACTCCCCCCCGTCTCCTTCCTCAGACTCAGATAGCCCTGGTGGTCTAAGTGGAAATGCTCCAGACCACGATTACCACCTCCGTCACTGTCCTGGGTCACCACTCTCAGCGTACTACACTCTTCCGGCTCATCACCCAGATGAGGTGGACCCCCATTACAGGGATCAAATTCACCTTACTGTTGCACAAACTCGGCTGGATGATGATTTCTTAGTTGCTGTATATTTCTGGGAGATTTTGGACTAAGATGATTCAAAGGACCACAGTTCTGGATGACTCCCTTGGACACTCAGCCTTAGCTGAGTGAACTCTAAAGATGATGGACATTTTCTTTGGGAGTGTTTGAGAGCTGCACCACATATTTTTTATATCATTATTTATCCAAAAAATGTTGTGCATATCTGCTGGTGTTTGGGAATTACATTGCACATTGTGTCCCTAAGCGCAGTAGCTTCATCTGTTTTTAATACCCAAAAAACTAATTACTGTGCTAGGACCTTACATCTTTTCCGGTGCCAACGGAACCAAAAAAAGACCGGAACATGTGCTGTATCGTGACTAACAAAGTCACGCACGTCGAATCTCCCGGAGGCCCGATCACCAAAAAATTGTCCAAGTAATGAAGAATCAAGGACAACCCTGACACGTCTCACTCTACCCACTCCAAGAACGTGCTAAACTTCTCAAACAACGAACATGAAATTGCACAACCCATGGGCAAACAAAGGTCGACAAAATACTTACCTTGCCAAACACAACCTAATAAATGACAGTTCTCCGGATGAACCGGCAGAAAACGAAATGTGGCCTCAATGTCCGTCTTGGCTAACAGAGCACCCTTAGCAAACTTGTGCACCCACCCTACCGCCTTATCAAAGGATGCGTAAGACACCGCACACAATGCCGGGTCAATAGAATCATTTACCGACCCACCATGCGGATATGACAGGTGGTGAATGAGCCTGAACTTACCAGGCTCATTCTTTGGCACAACTCCCAAAGGCGATACCAACAGATCACCCACTGGAGGAGTGTCAAAAGGGCCCGCCATCCTGCCCAACTCAACCTCCTTATGCAACTTTTCCGAAACCACCGAAACGTGCATGTAAGCCGTAAACTACATGACACTAGGGGTGCCTGTAACAAAGAACAGAAACCTTCCGCAAACCCTAACTCCAACAACCCAGCTGCATCCCGATCCAAGTACCTATTTAGAAACCTGGCCATTTTTTCCAGCATCATCAGCGTCCTTCCTTTTTCCAGCGTCGTTGGTCTTGCCTCGTCCTTGCTTGAAGCATCTGGAAGATGGATGACTACCTCCGCAACTCGAACATTCGTGCTTAAACTTACATGACCCCCCCCAAACTTACAGGTACCTTTATTATATTGCCAGCAATACCCCTTCCACTTATTGGCCGAAGGTGACGAGGATCCTGCACCCCCCACCCCGCTCTGAAAGGCGCTGCCCAACCCCGTGCTTGAGTCATGAGCTTCATCCACAAGCTAATATCCTTGTGATCCCATTTCAAGTCAGGCCTCACCAACTTGCGCTGATGAAACTGTTAGTCGTAACGCAACCACGCCACACCCCTATACACCCGTTGTGCCTCGCTAATCGAGTCCAGATAACAAAACAGTGGGGAACATTGTTCAGGCAATTTTTCCCCAATAATGCTGGCTAAGATACTGAAAGCTTGCAACCAATTTGCAAATGTTCGAGGTATCAAACGATAGCAGCGCTTTTAGCTCTCATCCGGCTTTACCCTGTCGAGGTTAAATTTTTCCAAATGCAGCAATGAGAAAATCTCAAGATACTCCCCTTTCCAAATTCTGTCTGTAATCTCCGGCTTCAAGTGCGCCCCCAGGGGCCCCTCAAAGCAAACATACACCTCACAGAGCACCATGTCCGCTAAATGCTCCACTTCCTTACCTACCTCCGTAGTTTTTGATGCCACTCCTTCTGTAGCCACCGCTGGCCCACCTGAGGTGGATGCCCCATCCCTGTTACTCCTATCTTCACTGATAGGCAATGCGACGGTCCCTGCCATCACACCCACCTGCCCTCCAGGGAACACAATTCCCCCCAGACTCTTGAAAACGACCGCGACCCCAGGACCACCAGTCGCCGCTGACCTCGCCTCTAGCGGAGACCCCACAGGTGCAGCCGTAAGGCTTGGCTCGCACCTCACTAACATCTCCTGAAAACATGTCAACAGCGTGTGCAAAACTGACAACAACCCCTGCCCTTCCAGCCCCCGCACACCCCTGCTGCATGCACATTCCCGGAAGTCCCAGACACAGCCACACTACCCCTCTCACCCACAGGCAGTACAGACAAAACAGACATAGCGGTTCTCTTACCAGGCTACCTCAAGGAACTCCTCAGTGCAGCCGCTGATCCAGATCCCCGCAGCGGCGGCATGTCCACTGCGACATCCTCTTCTTCTGACACTGTCAGCTTGCCTTCTGACTGTTCAGTCCCAGCACCGTCCACTCCATCCGGCCCACTGTCCTCTCCAGCTCCATGCAGAGCCGCATCCTCCTAGCAACTGGCGATGCCATCACTCCCAGAAACCGCTCTGCGTCCCGCCACTCCGGCTGACCCCGCCTCCCGCCGAGCACTCCTCCGCAACGGCCGGGCGGAGGCTGTCGCGGGCATGTCCCGGTCTCTCGCAGGTATGCTGGGGCCTCTCCCTGGACCTCCACTTCTCCCGCTGGTAGCCCTGGCCGTACCCAGACTCTGGTCAGCACCCGTCTCCGTCTTCCTCCCCTGCCGAGCTGCTGTCCCAGCAGGCCGCCTGCCCAGTGGGCCGGCCGCATGGTCCCGCACCCTAGATGAGTGGGCCCTACCGTGTGGCTGGCTCCCGCCCAAGTACCGCCTGTGCCTAGGATTCCTCCCAGCCCCCCATGCCGCCGAGGAAGGCTGCCTCTTGGCTAAAGGGGCTGAAGGGTCCCATGTGGGGCTCCTAAAAGGGCAGCTTGACCTGGTGATCACTTCCGGGTTCAGGTTCTCCAGAGACCTAGACCTCAGAGGCCATGGCATCACAGGGGCAGGCGTGGTGGAGCCTTGCCCGACCCCTGCAGCATACCTGTCAGCTGCTCCTGAAGCCATTGTGGCCCGTTGGACACCGCTGCTGCCTGGATCTGTTGGAGCATGTTCTCCAGGTCCGCCACTGTCACGTGCCTGCAACACACACTCTTAACACACACTCCTCGTGATTGTCCTGGGCTCCAACTGACCCTTTCCTGGACCAGCCCCCCTTACTCATGACCCAAACTCCACCCTTCCCCTGCCCCCACCAATCACCATAAGCTTCCTGGGAATATCTCCACCTAGGCCACCCAAATTAACCCTACCTATTCCCCTGTACTGTTACCCAGTCATGCTAGCCCTTATGCCTACAGTTCTTTTACCTGCGTCTCCAGGTCTATTTCTTTCCATGTTAATTTAAATTTTGCTCAGCTTTTAGAAGTGTAAACATGTCAAAGCAACCCTACTACTGGACAGGAAACTGTCAAGTAAATCTCCACACAAGTTTATGTTGTTAAAAGATTCCCTGAATTCTGCTATGAAATTCACACTTCTAGGAGTGCCAATCTCCTTGTTCCCAGCAACTCTCACTGGTTCCCCCTGCAATTTTTTAAGTCACTGCTGACTCTTGTAATTAATATTCGTGTCGGCGGGGGAACATGTGTGTTTTCCAGCAGGGTTCAGGAGACTATTTAACAGAATAAAGGGAAGTTCACCGGTGTGGTGAGACAAGTATTTGCTTTCTCTTTTACAGGTACAGGCTTGCTTTATTCTTTCTCCTCAGGTGGCAGGATCATTTAAGACGTTCTCGCTATGTCTATGTTAAAAGTGAAGCTACAGGTTGCCCCCTCACTGAGGAAAGCCACATAATTTTCTCACCCCCCCCCTCTGTTTTATCGCCTTCTCTCTCCCACCCCGCCTTCTTTCTTTTTTCCAACTTTCTTAGTGCATGGCTATGAAAATGAGAGGAACACTGGCTGCAGCTGCTCTTTGTAGCTGCTGCCTTGTGGTGCTAAAGTGATTAACAAGTATATCAGCAGGAGGAAGGAGCTGGTGAGCAGGAAGAGTTCAATAGACTAAGTCAGGAAGCACTTCACTGTGGGAACTGTAGTCCACAGGCAGACGACTTTACTGTAATTAAGAGCTTTTGAACTGCATTTCCCAGAGGGAGATTGCCAGGAGGAGGAGAAAGAGCTGCATTTTCTCAGACTGTGCAGGACACAGCTTTCTCTTGCCATGAGGGAGCCCGGAGAGTGCACACTGCTGTTCAGGGTGCACCACCACTGCTGCGTAATGGTGGTCTTAGCTGGATCCGAAATACTGAGTCCATGTGTGCTGACAAGCAGAGTCACTTGGGTGCAGAGCAGAGAATGGACTAATCCCTGCGTTTGACCGGATGGTGAGCTGCAATATTGCTGGGACTGGTGAGCTGCTGCTGTGGGGAATTACTATCTGCTGTTGGAGAGACTGCGCCCTTTAGGAACGGACTATACAACGGTCTAATAGCTTTATTGCTGGATGCAGACTTGAATGGGACTATTCTCATGTGCACCAATAGTACAACTGGATCCCCAATGCTAGCAGGCTGAAGAATTAGAACTAAAGACTGTCCTTTTAACCACTTCAGCCCCGGCAGGATTTACCCACTTCCTGACCAGGCCATTTTTTGCAATAAGGCACTGCATCGTTTTAACTGACAATTGCGCGGTTACGTGACGCTGTACCCAAACAAAATTGGCGTCCTTTATTTCCCACAAATAGAGCTTTCTTTTGTTGGTATTTGATCACTTCTGCGGTTTTTAATTTTTGTGCTATAAACAAAAAAGGCCGACAATTTTGAAAAAAACTAAAAAATTTTTTCGACGGTTCCCACTACCTCCAGATACAGGGCGTTGCGATGGGGACATGTTGTGCCCCATCGTACGCCAACCTGTATCTGGGGGGTGGGAGAGAATGATTTTTTCTGACGACATGTTTGAACTCTACCTCAGACATATTCCCCTCTGGCTCCGATACATAGACGATATATTCGTGCTGTGGTCGGGGCCGGAGGGGATGCTGGAGGAGTTCTTTCATAAACTGTCCACAAACGGGTTCAATCTCCGTTTCACTATGGTGTCTGATAGTGAAACTATCCCATTTTTGGACATTCAGATTTCACTGACAGACGAGGGCCTGGTCACCACTACACTGTATAGAAAGCCTACGGCTGGCAATACAGTGTTGCATGCCCAAAGTTTTCATCCAGGACCTTTGGTTCAAAGCATACCGTATTCACAATATCTCAGACTCCGAAGGATTTGTTCGGATGATGTACTGTTTAAAAGAGAGGCAGATGCCTTGCGTGAGAGGCTGCTTCATAGAGGATACTCACGCACCCTCCTACGCAAGGCATTTAATAAGGCACATAACCGTAAAAGACAGGAAGTTATGGCGCCTAGACATTCACAAGGGTCGGACCCAACAGTCCGCTTCATAACTCCCTATACTAAACAGCATAAGGCCATTAAAAAAATCTTGAGTAAACACTGGCACTTATTGACCAATGATAACATCTTAAATAAATATGTCAGGGATCATCCCGAAATTACATACAAACGGGCACAATTAATCAAAAATAGGGTCACACAAAGCCATTTCCATCGGCCACTAGAGGAGAATCCTGATCCTCCCTGCGGCACATGGAAATGTGGAGGATGCAACTTCTGCCATTGGATTTTCGAAAACCGGACTATGTACCTGCCTAACGGTAGGTTACACAAAATACAACAGTTTGTTGACTGCCAAACTATTGGCATTGTTTACATTATGTTTTGTGAATGTGGAGCATTCTATATAGGAAAGACGAAACGCCAATTTTGGCGACGCATCAAAGACCACATTTATTATGGTAATAAGAATATACTTTCAACACCAATAGGGAGACACCTAGGCCTATACAACAATAATAGTACAGAAGTTGTCCGCTTTACAGCTTTGGAAAGAATTATAGAAAACCCGAGAGGGGGGGAATTTGATAAGATCATTTTGCAATGCGAAACACGTTGGATCTATTCCCTCAAGGCCACTGAAAAACCAGGCCTTAATGAATCACTGAGCTACAAACCTTTCCTATAATTATCATATACATCGGATGATATTTTTATAGTTTCAATCTCAATTGCTAACATGCTATTTCCCCCTTTACGTTTTTGCCTTTTGTCTTTTATCCCTCTCGATGTGTCTTGTTCTGTTTGTTTTGTTTGTTTGTTCAACATAAGAGTCTATCCTCTCCGCTGTCACAGATATTATCTATAAATATGAAATATTTGCTTCGGTATGGAAATACGATGTGTGTTGTCCTCTCTTGTCCTCCCCGTATCTTTCGTTTGTTTTTTCCCCACCCACATACATACAATTAATGCAGAAACTGTTTTATTTTCTATGTATTTTTGTTGTGTCAGACTGCTGATTAGTGTTATGATTCACTTTCCCCTGATAGGCGCGCATCAGATGGGGCAGGCATATGCGCCTCACGCACTCCCTCACAGGAGCGTGTTGTGAATGGGCTGAGTGGGTGCGCCGGCGGGGCGATCCGGGACTTCATGTCCCGTCATCTCCCTGCTGTTCTGGCACCTGCTGAAATTGCCCTTCCTTGCAGGCGGCGCGCTCTCCATGGAGCATGCGCCGCCTGTTGAGACGCATGTTGCGCCGCTATTGGGCGTCGCCGCTCAGTGACGTCACACGCCGCCCTCATGGGGCGGCGTACACGCGGCGCGGTGGGAGATAAAAACCGGCCTCTGTCCATGGCAGACGTCAGCAGCTTTCCACCGGGACTAAGGACACCACTTTGGCTGGCCGCTATAACATATATCAGGTACCTTGACAACTACCCTCTTTTGTGCCATAGACCACTCGGATATTCCTGACAGATCTTTTTATACTGCCAGGTGCCCGTGGCGTGAGGCACCATCCCTTACTCCCTCTACTACGAGACGCTATCAGGGTGGAGCCACAACATAGGAGACGCTGTCTATTGGGTTAGTGGGGGAATTTGTCCCTATGGGACCACGCATCCTGGGCCTTTTGGGTAATTACAAATTATTTATTTTTTATCATGAGTATGTGGATTAGAACGTACTGTATATTTTGGATTCCTCATACTGTTACCTTGACTTTTTCTATATGCCCTAGATCCACGGCAAAAACCGAGGCATTAATTAACATACTTAAGTATAATTGTCCGATACTACGATTGGATTAAACAGCACCTTTCCATTATACTATGAATTATAGGTAGGATACGGATTTTTCCACAGTATATGGAACAAGTTTGATAATAGTTACAATTGCTCTAAGCCAACTTAAATTTTTATCCAGATATTCCCATATTGGATGTGCCGGTATATTTGGGTCTCCTGTGCCTGCCCCCCTGATGTATAGCTGAATTTGGGGAACTGTGAACCACAAATAAAGCAGTTATGGTGAATATGGACAATATGTTTGAAATGTAAATATGGTTATATGTAACATAAACTGGTATGTCAATTTTTACATTTATATAATCCATAGCTTGAAGAGTATTAAGGTCCAGAAGAAGCACATTGGTGCAAAATGCGTCGACCTCTTCTTTCATGCTCATCCGTGATTTCGGGTTTGGTACTAGTATCACCCCTGATTCATGTGGAACCATTCTATAATTGTTTTACATTTGTATTCCTTGTGTATTATCTTTTGATATACAATTATTGTACCTCTCAACTATTGACACGTTGCAACGTGTCCTTTTTTTAATGATGTTATGAGTTAATAAACTATATCTTCTTTTAACCAAAACCATCAGTCTCATTAGTGCCGACAAAGTCCACAAATTCGGTTTCTCCTCTTGGCTTACGCTACGCCAAGAGTTTTTACCTTTTTCTCTGTCTAAAAATTTTTTTAACTTTCTGTTATAATACATATCCAAAAAAAATATTAAAAAAATATATTCATCAGTTTAGGCCAATATGTTTTTTCATGCATATTTTTGGTAAACAAATTGCAATAGGCGTATATTGCTTGGTTTGCGCAAAAGTTATCGCGTCTACAAAATACGGGATAGATTTATAGACTTTTATTTATTTATTAATTCTTTCACTGGTAATGGCGGCGATCTGCGATTTTTAGCGGGACTGCAACATCTATCCCCAAATTAAACTTTTTGGGGACCAGTGATATTATTACATTGATCAGTGCTATAAAAATGCATTGATCAATGTAAAAATGACACTGGCAGGGAAGGGGTTAACACTAGGAGATGATCAAGGGGTTAACTGTGTTCCCTGGGTGTGTTCTAACTCTAGGGGGGATGGGCTGCCAGGAACATGACAGAGATCACTGCTGCCGATGACTGGGAACAGTAGATCTCTGTCATGTCCCCTGTCAGAATGGGGATCCGCCTTGTTTACATTGGCAGATCCCTGTTCTGCCTCTGTACAGAGCGATCATGGGTTGCCGGCGGACATCAAGTCCACGGAACCCGCGGGCGTGTGCCTGCAATCCCACATCCACGGACCGACCTACAGGTATCTCACTTTGTGCAGGAGAGCTGCCCTGCTGCAGTATATCTGCGTTAGCAGGTCGGCAAGTGGTTAAAGCTGCTACACAGAGACCTCCATCTATTGCTTATGCTAAGAGGCACCTCTCAGGGGACATAGCACTATATCCTAGCCATTCTACTAGAGTGCATCCTGGATTAGTTATAGTATTATACGACTCGCAGTTCATAGTTATACTGTATGCACAGTTTATTGTTGACTTCGCTGATTCATGAGTTAATCCCAGTTTAGCAGTGTGGTACGGAACGCTATTGTAAGTTATTTTGGCATAGTGATTATACTGTTTAGCGAACTGTGTCTGAATCTACCTTCTCTGTGTGTTCACCACCATTTATTCTCACCCATACCAATACATTGTATAACTGGATACTAACATTTATAGGTATAATTTGATCCAGGGTATATCCGATCGCCTCTTGGGGGCTCAGGAAGGAATTTTTTTCCCCTGCTGGAGCAAATTGGATCATACTTTCCTGGGTTTTTTGCCTTCCTCTGGATCAACTGAGGGTATGGAATTGTGTACATAGGATTGCAATCCCCCCCCTTTTTATTGGTTGAACTAGATGGACTTGTGTCTTTTTTCAACCAGACTAACTATGTAACATTGAGTTCATTTACCACTAAACGGTCTTGAGACTACTTCCTGGTACTAATTTGTAACCAAGTTAAAGGAATCTAAACTTGTATTCCTATAAGTGCTTGCAGTAACTTTCATTCCACGAGGTGTGTCAGAGGGGCTGAGGGAGTTCATGGATTCAAGGCATAGAAGAGAGAACCAAAATTACCAAGCAGCTACTTCGGTGGTAGCACTACATAACATAGTCCTGACTGGTATACAATCTCAGCTGTGCACTACATACCTATTTATTATATGTGTTTATTGCCTCACCAGTTACTGATGTTATATGTTCCTCCTCCTTAGCCATTTCAGCCCCGGAAGGATTTGCCCCCTTAATGACCAGAGCACTTTTTGTGATATGCCACTGCGTCGCTTTAACTGACAATGGAATGGTCAACGTTGTACAGAAACAAAATTGACATCCTTGTTTTCCCACAAACAGAGATTCCTTTTGGTGGGATTTGATCACCTCTGCGTTTTTTATTTCTTGCGCTACAAAGAGGGACAATTTTGAAAAAAAAAAAAAAAATGTTTATAACTTTTTGCTATAATACATATCCAAAAAAAAAATTATTCTTCGGTTTAGGTCGATATATATTCTTCTATATATTTTTGGCAAAAAAAAATTGCAATAGGCGTATATTCCGAAGGTCAGCTATATCTGTGATAGTGAAAGCAGCGCTAAAACTGGATATATATTGTGCAAAACAATTTAGTGCAAAAAATATAAACAAAGTGCTAGTGCAAAAAAGTCTCAACAGTGCAATCCTCAATGAAGTGCAAAGGTATGTCCTCCTTGAATCAAACAGCCAACTTGCTTCAAAGCTGAGTCCTTCACCTTCAATCACTTAAATGCAAAAACCAAGGTGGTGATGCAAAAAAAATAAATTGTGCAACATTGAATAAAGTGCAGGGATAAATACTCCTTAAATTGTGCAGCTATGCTGTTTTTGATAGCGTATCCTTCACCATCGGTCACCACATGCGTGTGCACACATTGGGGGCTCACCAGAGGTCAAAGATAGATAGGCTCATCTTTCCAAGAATAGAGGGGGGTCATCACACAATGACCTTCCCAAGAACCGCATCCACAGGCACTCGTTCCTCTCCAGCATGTATAATCATGGGGAACAAGCAAGAAAGACCCTCATAGTGTATCACTTAAGGTATAGACATTTATTCAAACAGCACCGATTGCGCTTACATTAAAAACACTTTAAAACAGCAAGTTTCATTTAGCCAGATAGTCCTACCGCTCGGCCCTCCAACGCTCCTCTCCTCCGCATCCAGAGCGTCACAGCCGTCAGTACAAACGTTCACCTCGGGTAGCCGTGTGGCCACGCCTTGACGTTTCGTCACTTCCGACTTGATCACAGGGCTCTTTTTTGGGACCAATGACATTTATACAGCGATCAGAGCTAAAAATGGCCACTGATTACTGTATAAATGTCACTGGCAGGGAAGGGGTTAAACACTAGGGGACGATCAAGGGGTTAAGCATGTTCTAACTGTGTGGGGGATGGGCTGGCAGGAACATGATAGCTGTAACTGTTCCCGATCACTGGGAACAGTAGATCAGTGTCATGTCCCCTGACAGAACGGGGTTTCGCATTGTTTACATTGGCAGATCCCCGTTCTGCCTCTGTAGAAGGTGATCGTGGGTCACCGGCAGATATTGAGTCCGTGAGACCCACGGGAATGCTTCTGCAGCAAGCAGTGGTTGGGTGTGCGCACACCCACAACATCTTGTGCACGGACCGCCGTACAGCTACACGCCTGAGAGCCAACCTGCCGCCATATAATGATGATGGCCGGTTGGCAAGTGGTTAAAGTGTTTCTACAGTAAACATTTAAATCATAATTTCCACAGTGAATTTGAACTAACTTGAAGTTTGAAAACAAACTTTTTGAAGAATCCCACACAATTACTTCCTCTAATTTGGTGACACGTGTTCACTATGCCCTATATTGCTATGATAATGCACAGCTTGTGTCACACATTTCACAGAGCCTGCTGTCCGAACTACAGACGTGCTGAGAGGAAGTTTTTCAGGAGGCACAATTAGTATAGGAAACACACCACATCATATCTGCGTGCAGGCAGCAAGGTTTCATGGAATATGTAGCCCTTGAAAAACAAAAGTAATCCAAAGGAATGAGCAAAGGAAAAAATACCAATAATTTGTATTGCTATTACAATGCTGATGTTATAAACTGAAAGTGTTATGCTGTTACAATAGATCTCCTTTTAGGTAGGTTCAGACAAATATATATATATATATATTTATTTTGTGTGCAGGAAAGCATATAAAAGGAAAACATGTATTTTTATTTGTATTCTGAGGTATATATACAATATGTGTCTGTGAGACTGGCACTTGGTACCCACAGTACAATGTCTATGTACTGTATGTGTGCACTGTATACAGCAAGTAGGCACAGCTTTGTTTAATCATCCCCTTTAGGCCATGTTCACGTCAGTGCAATTTCTCCTGCATCTGTCGTCACGCTGTAAAACACGACTAAGAAATTCACAATAATTTTTAAGGTGCTCATTTACATCAATGCAACATGGTGCAGTCTAATTTATTAAAAAGTGCAGGTGCTTCTTTGGGTGCAGCATAGTGCAGTTTTACCCCACAGACTTCAATGGAAGCGCATGCTAATCAATTTATAAGCATTTTAAGCATTTATAAGAGTTTTGTGCTTAAAACCAATCACCTCCTCAGAAAAAAAGCAAGAAACATGAAAGCGCATCAAAAACAAGCTACAAAAATGCACTAATAATGCATGATTATGCAGCAGCACTAGTGTGAATCTAGGTTTAGCCTACTGTCACTGTTGGGTGCAATCTTGCCATTCATCATGGCAAGTTACATGCACTGCAGAACTTCTTCCTGGATTCTAACCCAGGATCCTAGTGATGCTGACATTTTCATTTAGTTTTCACTTTTTAACTGTACGGCCAGATAGATTACCTTTATGGGTGTCGTTAACATTTACCTATTAGTAGTATTTGATCACTTTTTATACACAACATTAAGGATTTATATATATTTAATTTGCTAAATATTGGCGCGACACACTTTATTTTAACATTTACATATTGTTTATACTTTTTAAATATTGATTGATTCAAGACATAGGATTTAGGAAGAATGGACTTTATAGGCATACCAAAAACAATATCACATAGTTTATTTTATTTATAACAACATCATAGACAAATATTGATAAAATACATATACATAAGTGAAAGTGATTAAAAACTTCTGCCGGGTCCCAAGTGAATATTCTTTTTGGTTGTCCTCTGACAACCATTTTTCTATTTTACCACGTTTATTCTATACCTTTGCTAGCTAGATCCTGGGGTTCGACTGTGCTTGCAGTGTGACCCTATACTCTCCTTTGCATAGCGCTGTGGCCCTCGGAGTATGTGTCCATTTGGGTGTTCTGCCGCCTTGACAGCAAACTTTCTTTTACATGTGTAAGTACTTTTCCCCAAACATTGTCTTATTATGTACTATATTTCTGTATTTAGTTATATATTAACTGGTGTACGTGTACTGTTCTGGTATAACATTTATATTCACTTTAGTTATTCTGCTCTTCCTATATCTTTATTAGATTATTCGATTGATTTAGCTCCAGAAGAAGCACACATAGAGGCGCGAAACTAGTTGAGCATGCTACGTGTACCTTGAAAAGCAGAAATGACATCTCCTGAGCTGGCTACTGCTACCCACTTTAGGATTTGACCTATTCAGGTTACCATATACAATATGCTATTGTATTGGGTTGATTGCCTTACTCAGGTTTATCTAGGTTGACCAGTAGTATCCATTGTGCCCGATTGGATAGATGGCAGACCTGGGGGAAGTTTTTAATCACTTTTGCTTATGTATATGTGTTTTATCAAGTGGTCTATGATTCTGTTATAAATAAAATAAACTTTGTGATATTGCTTCTAGTATGCCTATAAAGCCCATTCTTCCCAAAGCCTACGTCTTGAATAAAAATATAGGACATGGTATATCATACTACACTGTCCAGCATACTGTAAACACATATTGTTTAAAGTGGATGTAAACCTGAAAAAACATTTTTAATGAAGACTTCTACCTGGTACAGTAGAGCAGTGTTTCTCAACCTTTTACGGTGAAGTACCCCTGCAAGTCTAAAAAAAATTCCTGAGTGCCCCTGTCTTGATAAAGTGATGGGCACTGATAGGCAGCACTGATGAGGCGGCACTGATGGGCTGCACTGATAGGAAGCACTGATGGGCTGCACTGATAGGAGGCACTGATGAGGCTGCGCTGATAGAAGGCACTGCACTGATAGGAGGCACTATTAGGAGGCAATGATAGGGGGTACTGATAGGGGGCACTGATGGGAGGGACTGATGAGGCTGCATAGATAGGAGGCACTATTATGAGGCACTGATAGGAGGAACTGATAAGGCAGCACTGATAGGAGGCACTGATAGGGGACTGTACTGATAGGAGGCACCGATAGGGGACTGCACTGATAGGAGGCACCGATGAGCTGCACTGATAGGAGACACTTATGGGCTGCACTGATAGGAGGTACTGATAGGAGGCACTAATAGGAGGCACTGATAGGAGGTACTACTAGGCGGCAAGGATAGGTGGTACTGATAGGAGGCACTGATAGGAGGCATTTATAGGAGGCACTGATAGGAGACTGCACTTATAGGAGGTACTGATATGAGGCACTGATAGGAGGCACTGATAGGAGACGTCACTGATAGGAGGCACTGATAGGAGACTGCACTGATAGGAGGTAATGATAGGAGGTACTGATATAAGATACTGATAGGAGGCACTGATAGCAGGCCCTGATAGGAGACTTCACTGATAGGAGATACTAATGGGAGGTACTGATAGGAGACTGCACTGATAGTAGGTACTGAGAGGAGGCACTGATAGGACACTGCACTGATAGGAGGTACTGATAGGAGGCACTTATAGGAGGCACTGATAAGAGATACTGATAGGAGGTACTGATAGGAGACTTCACTGATAGTAGGTAATAATAGGCGATACTGATAGGAGGAGCTGATAGGAGGTACTGATATGAAGCACTGATAGGAGACTGCACCGATAGGAGGTACTAATAGGCGGCACTGATAGGTGGCACTGATAGGAGGCACTGATAGGAGACTGCACTAATAGGAGGTACTGATAGGAGGCACTGATACGAGGGACTGATGAGGCTGCACTGATAGGAGACTGCACTGATAGGAGGCACTGATAGGAGGTACTAATAGGAGGCACTGATAGGAGACTGGACTGATAGGAGGTACTGATAGGAGGCACTGATACAATCTACTGATAGGAGGTACTGATAGGAGACACTGATAGGAGGGACGGATGAAACTGCACTGATAGGAGGCACTGATAGGAGGAACTGATAGGAGGCACTGATAGAAGGCACTGATAGGAGACTGCACTGATAGGAGGAACTGATAGGTGGTACTGATAGGAGGTAATTATAGGAGACTGCATGGATAGGAGGCACTGATATGAGACTGCACTGATAGGAGGCACTGATAGGAGGTACTGATAGGAGACTGCGCTGATAGGAGGTACTAATAGGCGGCACTGATAGGTGGTAATGAGAGGAGGCACTGTATAGGAGGTACTGATAGGCGGCACTGATAGGAGACTGCACTGATAGTGGGTACTGATAGGAGGCACCAATAAGGCTGCAATGATAGGAGGCACTGATAGGAGGCACTGATAGGAGGTACTTATGGGAGGCACTGATAGGAGACTGCACTGATAGGAGACTGCACTGATAGGAGGTACTTATAGGTGACTGCACTGATAGGAGGCACTGATAGGAGGTACTTATAGGAGACTGCACTGATTGGAGATACTGATAGGAGGCACTGATAGGTGGCACAGATAGGAAGTACTGATAGGCTGCACTGATAGGAGGCACTGATGGCTGGGCATGCTGGCATGTGTAGTTCCTGAGCAGGCAGGACTCACCTTTTTTTCAGGCAGCCGCAGCAAGCATCTTCACAAATGGCAGCCAGGACATCCGAGGCGCGCTGGAGAGGGGGAGGAGCTGGGAGATGGGAGGACATGGGGCCACCTGGTCAGTCAGCCCTGGCCGGGGAAACATTTTCCGGACTGTGCAATGGGCTCTATTCCATTGACAGGATCCTGGGCACCTACCGCTGACCTGACACCCCCGCCCCCGCACATGGGGTGGACAGCTTCCCCCGTTGACAGCACAGTCCCGTGCAAGATGGCTACAGCAAGCCACCGGGGACTGTATGTGTACAGGGGGGCATCTCGGGAGACAGAGCACTGGATGTACCCCCTGCCCTTGGTGCACGTACCCCCAGGGGTACGTGTAACATGGGTTGAGAAACCTTGCAGTAGAGGATGTCAATTCATCTGTGCCCAGTCTTGCAACAAACAGTTAAACCAGCTCTGATTAATCCTCTTGTCTTTTTGTAGTAAGATAAAAAAGGTCCCACAGATAAGTTTGTGTTGCCACATCCCACCACTGCTGTGAATGACATTTTTAATGAAGACTTCTACTTGGTACAGTAGAGCAGTGTTTCTCAACCTTTTACAGTGAAGTACCCCTGCAAGTCTAAAAAAAATTCCTGAGTACCCCTGTCTTGATAAAGTGATGGGCACTGATAGGCAGCACTGATGAGGCGGCACTGACAGGAGGCACTGATGGGCTGCACTGATAGGAAGCACTGATAGGAGGCACTGATGAGGCTGCACTGATAGAAGGCACTGCACTGATAGGAGGCACTATTAGGAGACAATGATAGGGGGTACTGATAAGGGGCACTGATGGGAGGGACTGATGAGGCTGCATAGATAGTAGGGAATATTATGAGGCACTGATAGGAGGGACTGATAAGGCTGCACTGATAGGAGGCACTGATAGGGGACTGCACTGATAGGAGGCACTTATGGGCTGCACTGATAGGAGGTACTGATAGGAGGCACTAAAAAAGGTCACACAGATAAGTTTGTGTTGCCACATCCCCCCACTGCTGTGAATGACATTTTTAATGAAGACTTCTACCTGGTACAGTAGAGCAGTGTTTCTCAACCTTTTACGGTGAAGTACCCCTGCAAGTCTAAAAAAAATTCCTGAGTACCCCTGTCTTGATAAAGTGATGGGCACTGATGCGGCGGCACTGATAGGAGGCACTGATGGGCTGCACTGATAGGAAGCACTGATGGGCTGCACTGATGAGGCTGCGCTGATAGAAGGCACTGCACTGATAGGAGGCACTATTAGGAGACAATGATAGGGGGTACTGATAGGGGGCACTGATGAGAGGGACTGATGAGGCTGCATAGATAGGAGGCACTATTATGAGGCACTGATAGGAGGGACTGCTAAGGCTGCACTGATAGGAGGCACTGATATGGGACTGCACTGATAGGAGACACTGATAGGGGACTGCACTGATAGGAGGCACCGATGAGCTGCACTGATAGGAGGCACTTATGGCCTGCATTGATAGGAGGTACTGATAGGAGGCACTAATAGGAGGCACTGATAGGTGGTACTGATAGGAGGCACTGATAAGTGACACTGGTAGGAGGTACTGATAGGGGGCACTGATAGGAGGCACTGATAGGAGACTGAACTGACAGGAGGTACTGATAGGAGGCACTGATAGGAGACTGCACTTATAGGAGGTACTGATAGGAGACAGCACTGATAGGAGACCTCACTGATAGGAGGCACTGATAGGAGGTACTGATAGGAGGTACTGATATGAGATACTGATAGGAGGCACTGATAGCAGGCCCTGATAGGAGACTTCACTGATATGGGACGGTACTGATAGGAGATACTAATGGGAGGTACTGATAGGGGACTGCACTGATAGTAGGTACTGAGAGGAGGCACTGATAGGAGACTGCACTGATAGGAGGTACTGATAGGAGGCACTTATAGGAGGCACTGATAAGAGATACTGATAGGAGGTACTGATAGGAGACTTCACTGATAGTAGGTACTAATAGGCGATACTGATAGGAGGTACTGATAAGAGACTGCACTGATAGGAGGAGCTGATAGGAGGTACTGATATGAAGTACTGATAGGAGACTGCACCGATAGGAGGTACTAATAGGCGGCACTGATAGGAGGCACTGAGAAGAGACTGCACTAATAGGAGGTACTGATAGGAGGCACTGATACGAGGGACTGATACGAGGGACTGATACGAGGGACTGATACGAGGGACTGATGAGGCTGCACTGATAGGAGACTGCACTGATAGGAGACTGCACTGATAGGAGGCACTGATAGGAGGTACTAATAGGAGGCACTGATAGGAGACTGGACTGATAGGAGGCACTGATAGGAGGCACTGATACAAGCTACTGATAGGAGGTACTGATAGGAGGCACTGATAGGGGGTACTGATAGGGGGCACTGATAGGAGGGACGGATGAGACTGCACTGATAGGAGGCACTGATAGGAGGTACTGATAGGAGGCACTGATAGAAGGCACTGATAGAAGGCACTGATAGAAGACTGCACTGATAGGAGGAACTGATAGGTGGTACTGATAGGAGGTAATTATAGGAGACTGCATGGATAAGAGGCACTGATATGAGACTGCACTGATAGGAGGCACTGATAGGAAGTACTGATAGGAGACTGCACTGATAGGAGACTGCGCTGATAGGAGGTACTAATAGGCGGCACTGATAGGTGGTACTGAGAGGAGGCACTGTATAGGAGGTACTGATAGGAGACTGCACTGATAGTGGGTACTGATAGGAGGCACCAATAAGGCTGCAATGATAGGAGGCACTGATAGGAGGTACTGATAGGAGGCACTGATAGGAGACTGCACTGATAGGAGGTACTGATAGGAGACTGCACTGATAGGAGGCACTGATAGGAGATACTGATAGGAGGTACTTATAGGTGACTGCACTGATAGGAGGCACTGATAGGAGGTACTTATAGGAGACTGCACTGATTGGAGATACTGATAGGAGGCACTGATAGGTGCCTCTGATAGGAAGTACTGATAGGCAGCACTGATAGGAGGCACTGATGGCTGGGCATGCTGGCATGTGTAGTTCCTGAGCAAGCAGGACTCACCTTTTTTTCAGGCAGCCGCAGCAAGCATCTTCACATATGGCAGCCAGGACATCCGAGGCGCGCTGGAGAGGGGGAGGAGCCGGGAGATGGGAGGACATGGGGCCACCCGGTCAGTCAGCCCTGGCCGGTTAACATTTTCTGGACTGTGCGATGGGCTCTATTCCATTGACAGGATCCTGGGCACCTACCGCTGACCTGACACCCCCGCCCCCGCACATGGGGTGGACAGCTTCCCCCGTTGATAGCACAGTCCCGTGCAAGATGGCTACAGCAAGCCGCCGGGGACTGTATGTGTACAGGGGGGCATCTCGGGAGACAGAGCACTGGATGTACCCCCTGCCCTTGGTGCACGTACCCCCAGGGGTACGTGTAACATGGGTTGAGAAACCTTGCAGTAGAGGATGTCAATTCATCTGTGCCCAGTCTTGCAACAAACAATTAAACCAGCTCTGATTAATCCTCTTGTCTTTTTGTAGTAAGATAAAAAAAGGTCACACAGATAAGTTTGTGTTGCCACATCCCCCCACTGCTGTGAATGACATCTGATCTGAGCTCTGGCAAAGAGACCCACCCACTGATTCCAGAGTTTTTCAGGGCTCCTACTGCTGAAGGGGGTGACATTTGCAAGGGATACATGCAGGAGGCTTGCATGTATATATACATTAATACTGTGCCATTGGTTTATACTGGGTGAGTGATGGGTTTAAAATCCACTTTAAATATTGATTGAAATAGAGGTATGATTTGTGTTTGTGGTTTAAAGTGGGAATGCACAGTTGGGTGTCCCTGGCTTTTATTTTGAAAAAATGCAATCTTTACTGTAAATAATGCAAAAAAATACAAACATAAAAAACAGTGGTGGAAGGTGGTAAAAAGGCTGATCTTTTTGCTGCTGCTTGAACTTCCTCAGCCTGAAATTTCTCCACTCCATTTGCTGGAGGGATGGGACAGTCTTGCAATGGAAAAATAAAACAACGGATTTTAAAAATTATAATTCAACCCCTTCAGGAAATGCGTCAAAAAGGATGTTGCAGCACATCTTAAAAATGCAGCATTTTCGGCTCCCTCTGGGATGGTTGCAGTATAGCCTCTGCTTTTCCCTTTGTATTGGGGAGGAGTGAAATGTCCCCCTTGAAGCCACCAAAAATGTCTTCCTCCTCCTCACTACTAGTACCCCAAACTTCCTTCTCCTAACTTATACTTCAACACTTTTCCTCTGAACCACCAGCACCACAACCCTCCTTCTTTCTGTCACTGCCAGCACCCCAAACATTCTCCTGCTCCTTACCACCAACATCACAACCCTTTTCCTCTTTGTCAATGCCATCATCTTAACCATGCTGCTCCACATGATATTTAACCTCCTCCCACCCGCGCCATAGCCTAATGACGGCTACAGTGCGGCTCTAAAATATAGACGTCCTCCCATTTGGCTTGTGCTGGGCGCGCTCCCGTGGGCGCGAGCGGCGCGCGCACGTACCGCCGCACACTGCGGGAGCGTGCCCGCGGGTCGGGCGGACCCGATGTCTGCCGGAGACCCGCGATCTCCTTTCAGAGAGGAGGAACGGGGAACCACCGAAGTAAACACGGCGGTTCCCCGTTCTGTGAATGGGACATGACAGATCTACTGATCCCTGTCACTGGGATCAGTTAGATCTGTTATGTCCTGACCAGCCCCGCCCCCCCACAGTTAGAACACACCCAGGGAACATTGTTAACCCCTTCACTGCCCCCTGCAGGTTAACCCCTTCACTGCCAATGACATTTATACAGTAATCAGTGGACATTTAAATTTCTGATCGCTGTATAAATGTCATTGGTCCCAAAAATGTGTCAAAAACGTCCGACATGTCCGCCCCGATATCGCAGTCCCGATAAAAATCGCAGATCACAGCCATTACCAGTAAAAAAAAAAAAATAAATAAAAACGCCATAAATCAATGTCCATAGTTTGTAGGCGCTATAACTTTTGCGCAACCCAATCAATAAACGCCGATTGTGATTTTTTTTACCAAAAATATGTAGAAGAATATAAATCGGTCAAAACTGATGAATAAATTTGTTTTTTTATTTTTGGATATTTATTATAGCAAAAAGTAAAAAATATTGTTTTTTTTTCAAAATTGTCGCTCTTTTTTTGTTTATAGCGGCTATCAGAAATTACGCAGAGGGGATCAAATACCACCAAAAGAAAGCTCTATTTGTGGGAAAAAAAGGACGCAAATTTTGTTTGGGTACCACGTCGCACGACCGCGCAATTGTCATTCAAAGAGTGACAGCGCTGAAAACTGAAAATTGGTTCGGGCAGGAGGGGGGTTTAAGTGCCCAGTAAGGAAGTGGTTAAGGCAGGGGAGGATTTCTGTGCAAAGTCATGGCGGGTAGCATATAGCCTTCTGGGAAAAATAACGGTGGCTACTTTTTCCTTCCACTTCAGCAGCAGCACTGCAGAAGTCTGTGGGCTGGTCCTAGAGATAGCTTTGAAGAAATTCCCCAGACTTCTGACAGTCAGTTGATGAGGCTATGGTGGGATTAGCTAAATAAAAGGAGGAGTAAAAAGGTGCTGCAGCAGCAGCACAAGAGAGGCAAGTGGCTGATTGGTGTCCTGGTGGAAGAGAAGGAATAGGACAAACAGTGCTGTAAAAAAATTCCTGCTCTGCACCCCTGAGGAGGAGGAGAAAAAGCAGGTTAAAAAAAGGAATGCTTTGAAACCTCAGCAAAGGTATAGCAGCACTGGAGAAGAAAAAGGAGGGATATAAAACAGGGCACATTAGCAGTAGTTAAAAAAATGGTTACGCACCCCCAAAGAGGAGATAAAGGGAGCATGAGGAGTAGAAGAAAGGAAAGTGGCTGTGCTTGCAGCCTTGAGGAAACAAAGATTAGGAAAAGAGAGTTGCCACTATGCACACTTGAGGAGGAGGAAGAAAAGGATGCATCGGTAGGCGTTGGGTGCAAGTGGCTACTCTGCACCCAAGAGGAGAAAGAGGAGGGAGGATTTTTAGCCACTTTACTATTTGATCCACCATTGGAAGGGTGAAAAGCTCCCAGAGCCTCTCCAATATATGTGACTAAGAAGGAAAATTTTGGGGAGGGATGGGCAGCCTATAACTTTGGAAATGTTTAACTTTTTGCTTCTGCCTGCTATTCCCTGAGGTCACATAATTTGCAACCTCCATTTGATCCTGTCTACATTGCCCCTATGTTGTTAAAGGGCAGGCAGACTTTTTTATTTTGGCAAAAGAACAAGATAGTTTATAGGCATAGGATTTCTTTCTTTGTTTATGTAGGTAGCACTCAGTTTGCGTTACCTTCTCTGCCTCTGTTCCCCAGGGCAGCTACAGCATTACAGGAAAAAAATTACAATTTAAAAAATAATCCCTCCTCCCAAAAAATAAATAAGATTGTAACTAACCACTTCAGCCCCAGAAGGATTTACCCACTTCCTGACCAGAGTACTTTTTGCGATACGGCACTGCGTCGCCTTAACTGACAATTTTGCGGTCGTGCGATGTACCCAAACAAAGTTGACGTCCTTTTTTTCCCCACAAATAGAGCTTTCTTTTAGTGGTATTTGATCACCTCTGCGGTTTTAATTTTCTTCTCTATAAACAAAAAAAAGCACCAATTTTGAAAAAACCCAGTATATTTTACTTTTTGCTATAATACATATCCTAAAAACAACAAAAAAAAAACACTTCTTCAGTTTAGACGGATATATATTCTTCTACATATTTTTGGTAAAAAAAAAAATCGCAATACGTGTGTATTGATTGGTTTGCACAAAAGTTATAGCGTCTACAAACTATGGGAATAGATTTATGGAATTTTTATTTTTTTATTACTAGTAATGGAGGCGATCTGCGATTTTTAGCGGGACTGCGATATTGCGGCGGACAGATCGGACACTTTTGACACCACTGACATTTATACAGTGATCAGTGCTATAAATAGCCACCAATTACTGTATAAATGTCACTGGCAGGGAAGGGGTTAACACTAGGGGGCGATCAAAGGGTTAAATGTGTTCCCTGTCACTGTTGTCTGTGTGGAGGCTGGGATGACTTTGGGAGGAGAGATGATCGCTGCTCCCATTTATTGGGAATAGACGATAACTCTCCTCTCCCCTGTCAGAATGACGATCTGGCTTGTTTACACTCGCAGATCCCCGTTCTGTCACTGCAGGGGAGCGATCGTGGGTGGCCGGCAGACATCAAGTCAGCCCCACCCGCTGATTGGCTCTCACGCTAGCCAGTGAGCTTGCGTGCCCACAATACGCGGTCCCGCGCCCGCCGTCATATGACGCTGATTTGCGCAGTTTGTCGGCAAATGGTTAATAAAAAATGTAAATCTGTACAAATCGTTAAAAAAAACTACTTAGCTTTCAGAAACTATGCCTCTCACTTTAGACAGGCTTGTCACTTTTTTTTTTTATATAAAGGGTATTAATATAAAAGCACAAAACTACAGTAAATGCCTGGTTTAGGCTCTGTTTGTTCCCTATTCAAGTGCAAATGTACTGTTGCTAGCCAATTTCTACCAAACACAATTTGAAATTAATCAGATTAGAGTGATGCTGGGTAAAAAAGTGATTGGTAAAAAAGGGGGAGGGGTATGCCTGTATATAAAAAAATGGTGTAAAAGTGAATGTGAGGGATGACATCATTAATGGAGCAAGGGTGGAGGTGGAATCCTTATGGGTAGAGCTACACAGGGAGGAAACCAAGGGGAAAGTAATACTGGGAGTAGGGCTGCACCGATACCACTTTTTAAAGACCGAGTACAAGTACGGATACTTTTTTTCCAAGTATTCGCCAATACCGATTACCGATACTTTTTTTAATGTCATGTGAGAGTGGCACTAATATGCAGCACTGATGAGGCGTGGACTGTGTCAGTAGTTTTTTATTTTTCTTTTCTTTTTTACAATTTATTTCTATATTTTTTTTTTTACAATTTATACATTTATTTTTTCTTTTTTTACAATCCTCTCTTTATTTTTATTTTTTTTTATCAGCCCTGTTGGGACTCCTGACATCTCCCCTTTGAGATGGGGAAAGGGACTCAGGACAGAAATTCCCCAGTTCCTTTTTCAGCAGCCTCAGCTGCACTGAAGATGGGGAGGAGACAGCGGCTCCTGCCCATTCATAAACTGAAACATCGTAAACACAGTTAGTTTGCTGTGCTCAGTGACAGTTATGAATGAACAGGGTTAGTGATCACTGTGTTCTTTCAGAAAAGGAAAGAGCCATTAAATGACAGATTTACCGGCTCCTTCCTCCGATCTCCATCCTAACAGATCCAGGATGAGGGGGGGAACGGAGCACAGAGGGAGACAAGAGCAGGACCTGGATGGGGAGCCAGTGGAGGACACAGGGGACAGCTTGGGGCAATCTGTGGGGGCAGTTACAGGCACCAATCTCCCTGTATAGCCACTTCTCCTCCTCTCCGAAAGGTATACAGGGAGATTGGTGGCTGTAACTGCCCGCACTGATCATCTGTGAGGCTGCCTGGCTCCCCTGCAAAAGCTCGGTATTGGTGCAACCCTAACTGGGAGTATGCTATAGGCCCCCTAACCAAAGGGAGGAGGAGGAGGAGACGGCCCACCTATCACAGTTTGGAATGGCGGCAAGGATGGGAAGTGTCATTATAATGGGGGATTTTAATTATCCAGACATAGATTGGGCGGAAGGAACCATACATTCGTCTAAGGCTCGCCATTTCCTAAATGTCTTGCAGGACAATTTCATGGGTCAGATGGTAAATGCACCAACAAGAAGCAAAGCGTTACTAGACCTACTCATTACTAACAATACAGACCTAATCACAGATGTGGAAATAAGGAGCAATTTAGGAAACAGCGATCACAGGTCAATTAGTTTCAGTATAAATCACACAAATAGGAAACATTAGGGAAATACAAAGACACTGAATTTCAAAAGAGCCAACTTCCATAAACTACGCTCCTTGCTAGAAGATATTAAATGATTTAAAATCCTAGTAACAATGGAGAAAAAATGGGTGTGCTTTAAGAGCATATTAAATAAGGGTATTAGCCAGTGCATGCCAATGGGAAATACATTTAAGAGAGCTAATAAAAGTCCTAGGTGACTTAACTCCAACGTAAAAATGCATATAAAAGCAAAGGAGAAGGCCTTCAAGAAATACAAGGCAGAGGGGTCATCATCAGTATTACAACTTTACAAAGTATGCAATAAGAAATGTAAGGGTGCAATCAGGGCGGCTAAGATAGAACACAAAAGGCATATAGCAGTGGAGTGTAAAAAAAATCCCCAAAAATTCTTTAAGTATATAAATAGTAAGAGAGGGAGGTCAGATCATATTGGCCCCATAAGGAATGATGAAGGGAATCTGGTTACAAAGCATGGAGAGATGGCGAAGGCTTTGAATTTATTCTTCTCCTCAGTCTTCACGAGGGAAATGGGGGGCTTCAGTAACCAAAACTACAATGTTTATCCTCATGACACATCCCTCATGGCTAACAGAGGATAGACTTAGGAATAGACTTGAAAAACTTAACATTACCCAATTGCCGACCAGCTGCCATCATTATGCGGTGGCAAGTCGGCGTGTTTCCACGAATCACTGTAGCTGTATGGCGGCCCTTTAAATAGCTATAGCAGGCACGCGCATGCGCACCCTCTGCACTCCAGAGAAGCTGATGCGCGTGGCCAGCAGCAGCGATGGCTGCCGGCCACCCGCGATCGCGGTAACGAGAGGCAGAACAGGGAACTGTTAGTGTAAACAAACACATCCCCGTTCTGTCATGGAAATAGAGAGAGAACTGCTGTTCTGTAATCGGGAAGAACTTTCTCGCTCTACTCCCGGTCAGTACACTGCCCCCAGAGTTAGAAACACCACAGAGGGAACACACTTAATCCTTTGATCACCCCCTAGTGTTAACCCCTTCCCTGCCAGTGACATTTTACAGTAATCAGTGTATTTTTATAGCACTGGTCTCCAAAAAAGTGTCAAAAGTGTCCGACCTGTCCGCCGCAATGTCGCAGTCCCACTAAAAATCGCTGATCACTGCCATTACTAGAAAAAAAATTAATAATAAAAATGCCATAAATCTATTCCCATGGTTTGTAGACGCGATAACTTTTGCGCAAACCAATCAATATACGCCTATTGTGATTTTTTTTTAACAAAAATATGAAGAACAATACATATTGGCCTAAACTGATGAAGAAATTCGTTTTTTTTTTGGATATTTATTATATCAAAAAGTAAAAAAATAATGTGTTTTTCTCATAATTGTCACTCTTTATTTGTTTATAGTGCAAAACATAAATTCCGCAAAGGTGATCAAATACCAACAAAAGAAAGCTCTATTTGTGGGAAAAAATGGACGTCAATTTCGGTTGCATACAGCGTCGCACGACAGCGCAATTGTTTGTTAAAGAGACGCAGTGCCGTATCGGAAAAAGTGCTCTGGTCAGGAAGGGGGTAAATGGACCAAAGGTTGAGTACATGGATTGAAAACTGGCTACAGAGGCGAGTTCAGAGGCTGGTGATAAATGAGGAGTACTCGGAATGGCCCGTGTGGAAAGTGGGGTCCCCTATGGTTCTTTGTCAATTTTCCTATCACACTCCTTCCTGGCATGTAGGCTCTTATGTCGGTGGGTGCTGCAACGAAAACCAGCTGGGTCCCGGAAATATCATGCAAGTGTACATATTCATCAGCAAACCGTGGATCCTTGTCCAAAGATTTCTTTATTGAAGAGATCACATCACAGAAAAGTGCGATGTTTCGGAGCCACGCAGAGCTCCTTCGTGAGGCATGTGTCTTTGGACTTGATGGGCTTGTGTCTTTTTTCAACCTCACCAACTATGTAACTATGTATTTAAGCCAAACTAGAAGTAAAAATTTAAAAAATCCAGTGCACATCCAAGATATGGGATGCCAGAGTACAGTGTCACTGACACTGTCTGTGAGAATTGTACCATTCTTTAACACCACATACATGGCATCTCCCAAGCAGACTTCAAGGGCGCTTGGCTTTCAGTTTTCAATTTGTAGGTTTCACAAAGGGTTCCACAAACTGTCTGCTAACTGAACCCAGACACATTGGCTAATCCTTATCTACTATCTCTGGTTGCTGGTCCCCTTTGGCTTGAATTACACCTTGATTTATTTCAACCCACTTTTCCTGAAGCCAGGCCATCATGAACATACTCCCAGATATATTTCATCATGCTGGCCTGAGCTTAGAGCACAATGTTGCAGAGAAAGGTGCTGATATCATAAAGGAAGCATCATTCTATCTAGTATTGAGGACCAGGGCCGTAGATAATTTTTTCTTTTGGGGGGGGTTCAGCTCATGGATGAGCTGCATTTTCACTGCCAGCCCCCCCCCCCCCACCTGCTCTACCCTAAAGCAGAGTTTCACCCAAAAATGGAACGTCTGCAGATCTGATATAGACCCTCATACAAGTACTACCGGACCGAAGTCCTTTTCACCCAACTTTATTTAGTTCCACATTAAGTTCGGTTTCCCCTGGTCGTTGGTCTCTATCATCTATTCCTAATCGGTTACACAGACCCAAGTCAATCGTCTGTCAAACACCTTGGGAAACACTTTGGATGTTTAACTTTTGACTTTCGGTTCGCGGGAACTTCAGACGAACCCTCTACGGTACATACACCACAATTTCTTACCATGTTAAGAGTGTCTGTCACAGTCACTTCTACACATATTCTCTG
>BLSH010321275.1:387688-401980 GCA_018402905.1 Glandirana rugosa | reverse complement strand
TACGTCCATGTTGAGGACAATTCATTTCTGCCTCTGGAGAACAAAATGGAAGACACTGGGTTCTCTCAGGACTGGCAAGAAAACACCTAACAATACAGTATCTAAACTAAAAAGTCTCCATATTCCTGGGGAGAAGTTACTCTTTATTCTAAGCATTTGTTAAGAAAACTTTTGCAAATGCAGTTTGTCACAGTAGCAGAAAAAAAGAATGCCTGCTCACTTTATAAAAATATATTTAAAATAAAGATATATGACAATATATACACATGTATATAACATACCTCCTCTCCATAGATAAATAAATAATGCAATTACTTCTTAATGATTGTGTGACCCGGGAAAGGGTTTTAAAGAGTGCATCTGTAAGGTCGTCATCATAAAACACTGAAAAACACAATTAAAAGCATTTACTTTGAAACTGGGTGACTAAGCATTCCTAAAAAACATTGTTAAAATTCAGTTTGTGTAGATCAGTAGGTTCATACTAGCATTATCAAATGACATTATTCCAAGGAAAAATTACCTCTCAAGCTTCTCTTGATCTCCTCATTTGACATAAAGGTTTAGGCAAAGATCACATAGGGGTTTATTTACTTAAACTGGAGAGTGCAAAATCTGGTGAAGCTCTGCAAAGAAACCAATCAGCTTCCAGGTTTTTTTTGCCAAATTTAATAATTTAACAAGCTGAAGTTAGAAACTGGTTGGTTACTATACTGTATACAGCTGCACCAGATTTTGCACTCTTCAGTTTTAGTAAATCAACCCATAGTCTCTGAATACCAGGAACATTATGGGTGTTTAATATAATTTAGAGACTGTAGACCACATGTGTCAAACACAAGGCCTGGGGGCCGAATGAGGCTCTCCAGGCCATTTCATGTGGCCCTCACACATCTCCTGTAGCTGTGGCAACCCCCTCATTGTTGCCCTCATATTGTCTCAGCACTCAGCAGCAGAGAGGAAGACAGAACTCCTCCTACAGATCCTGCGCCTGTCTGTGCAGCCACAGCACCCCGTCCTCTCCAACTCCCCTGATCTCAGTCCTCCTCTTGCAAACTCTGCACTTTCTGCTTCCCGGCACCCCCCCTAGCTTCTTCTTGACAGCAGCCCAAGGTAAGTTGGGGTGCACTGTGATGTAAGGGAGAGTAGGGGACACTTGACTAGTGATGATGGGAGGGGGGGGGGTCTTGACATATGATGTAAGGGGTGGGGTGGAGTACTCTGACATCCATTCTTACAGATACAAGTGGCCCTTCGAGGTTAACCATAATGATGATGTGGCCCGCAATGAAATTGAGTTTGACACCCCTGCTGTAGACCGTTTCGGGTAATCAATTAGTCAGGGATGATTTACTAAAGGAATTAGGCTGGCCATAGACTGTTCGAATCTCAGCCGGTTCAGCAGAATCTGAACCATGTATGGTCAGCCTGAATGTACCAAGTTGATCAATTGATCAACTTGGGTACAACCAGCCTGCCGGATTTACTTGCGACTACTGAAAGCGGCTACAGCCACTAGCAATAATCACTGCCTTCTCCCGGTGGGGGCAGCTCCCCCCTCCAGGAGAGTACCATATCTCGGCAGGAGGGATTCCCCTGCCAACACTGACTGTGTTGATAGTGGAGTTGTGCAAATTTTGCACCATCTATGGCCTGCCTTAAGAATCGTCACACAAGAATGTGTTATTCACTTCAATTATCCAATCATTTTCAGATGGAATAAGCAAACAGAAATGTGCTTCTTACATGATTATATTAAGTGAAATTAATATTTATACAATTTATTGTGTGAAGATTCTTAACTACTTAGTTAAATCAGCTTCACTGTCTGGTAGAACATCAGAGAAGAAAAAGTATCAGCAGAGCCCAACCATGTGTATTGCTACTAAGTATAGCTTGCTTTTGTAATAAACAAACATGACTTCTTTCATGTACATAGATAACTTCAAACAACTCAGAGAATGAAGGGTTTCATATCAGTGACATTGATAAGAATGTGCAACAATCTGATCTCTTTCATATGTACATTAAAAAAAAATATTACAGATGTAATAAGAAGAGATAATACTTTCTATATATACCACCAATGTGTTGCAGAGCTATTATGGCTTTAAAAATGTCAGCATCTAATACTTTTAAAGTGTTGGATGTTTGGTCCTTTTCTACATTTTGTGGTTTCATCCCCCAGGCCTTACATCCTGGAGCACAAACTTAACCACAGTAGGCACCAGTGGACCAGGCGTACAACATACCAGGAAGTGTCAAATTTAAGCAAAACAATAAGCACAAATATACCTAAAATAGTGCAAAATGTATAGCCAAAAATAAATGAGAGCTGCTGACACAAACCTAGTGTTTTCACCTCACCAAAATTAATATACAGTATCTCACAAAAGTAAGTACACCCCTCACATTTTTGTAAATATTTTATTATACCTTTTCATGTGAGAATACTGAAGTAATTACATTTTGCTACAATGTAAAGTAGAGAGTGTACAGCTTGTATAACAGTGTAAATTTTCTGTCCCCTCAAAATAACTCAACACACAGCCATTAATGTCTAAACCGCTGGCAACAAAAGTGAGTACACCCCTAAGAGAAAATGTACAAATCACGCCCAATTAGCTATTTTCCCTCCCCCGGTGTCATGTGACTGTTTAGGGTTACAAGGTCTCAGGTGTGAATGGGGAGCAGGTGTGTTCAATTTGGTGTTATCGCTCTCTCTCTCTCTCTCTCTCTCTCATACTGGTCACTGGACGTTCAACATGGCACCTCATGGCAAAGAACTGAGGATCTAAAAAAAAGAATTGTTGCTCTACGTAAAGATGGCCTAGGCTATAAGAAGATTGCCAAGACCCTGAAACTGAGCTGCAGCACGGTGGCCAAGACCATACAGCAGTTTAACAGGACAGGTTCCACTCAGAACAGGCCTCGCCATGGTCGACCAAAGAAGTTGAGTGCACATCCTCAGCATTATATCCAAAGGTTGTCTTTGGGAAATAGACATTTTATTGCTGCTGGCATTGCTGCAGAGGTTGAAGGGGTGAAGGGTCAGCCTGTCAGTGCTCAGACCATACGCCGCACACTGCATCAAATTAGCCTGCATGGCTGTCGTCCCAGAAGGAAGCCTCTTCTAAAGATGATGCACAAGAAAGCCCGCAAACAGTTTGCTGAAGACAAGCAGACTAAGGACATGGATTACTGGAACCATCTCCTGTGGTCTGATGAAGCCAAGACTAACTTATTTGGTTCAGATAGTGTCAAGAAGTGTGTGGCGGCAACCAGGTGAGGAGTATGAAGACAACTGTGTCTTGCCTACAGTCAAGCATGGTGGTGGGAGTGTCATGGTCTGGGACTGCATGAGTGCTGCCAGCACTGGGGAGCTACAGTTCATTGAGGGAACCATGAATGCCAACATGTACTGTGAAGCAGAGCATGATCTCCTCCCTTCTGAGAATGGGCCGCAGGGCAGTATTCCAACATGAAAACGACCCCAAACACACCTTCAAGATGACCACTGCCTTGCTAAAGAAGCTGAGGGTGAAGATGATGGACTGGCCAAGCATGTCTCCAGACCTAAAGCCTATGGAGCATCTGTGGGGCATCCTCAAATGGAAAGTGGAGGAGCGTAAGGTCTCTAACATCCACCAGCTCCATGATGTTGTCATGGAGGAGTGGAAGAGGACTCCAGTGGCAACCTGTGAAGCTCTGGTGAACTCCATGCCCAAGAGGGTTAAGGCAATATTGACACTTTGGGCCCAATTTGGACATCTTCACTTAGGGGTGTACTCACTTTTGTTGCCAGCGATTTAGACATTAATGGCTGTGTGTTGAGTTATTTTGAGGGGACAGCAAATTTACACTGTTATACAAGCTGAAAAGATATAATAAAATATTTACAAAACTGTGAGGGGTGTACTCACTGTTGTGAGATACTGTAAATAACAAATATTGTGCAGCGCTACAAGTGCCAGTGCTAATCAACCACTGTGCAGTGATCTATTAATATTAATTCTCACCAATCACAATATAAAGTGCTACAGCATTTGCGCAAAACGTGAAAACAACATCCAAATTTGGACAAATGATTTACTTAGTGCTGCTACTAAACACTCTAAAATGACAATAAATAAATGTGCAAATCGTGAAAAAATGGAAGATTGAGCAGCAAATCTACAGTTCATCAAAAGTTCATCAAAAGGGCATCATGACAGGTATGAGGTAGATCCAAAGCAAAGACAGAGCAAAATCCCTGACGTGTGCAAGGAAACAAACTCAGTGCTTATCAATATCCTCCACCAGTTGCATTGGTCGCTCACCTCACTAAAGAGTTTAATGCGCATTCATCCCTACCATGGGATATACTGGGCAGCCGATACACACTTCCGATATTGTCCTCCTTAACAGCAATGTCTGGGCAAATCTCCGGTCCTCGTGGTGTGACGTGCAGACACAGGCTCCTCCCCTAGATGCGTGTCATCATAGGTGTGACTTCCTCAGTAGGGGTGGAGTCAAGCCGCCTCACGTTCTGCTTATATGCAACATCCGCCCATTTGGGCGGTGAAATAGATAATACATTATGTGCTGCCTATCGGGGAAAGGACAAAGGCAATAGACAGCTGAAGCTCGTCTATCACCTCAGTGGACCGGAAGGGCCTATAGAGGCCGGAAGGGGTCACGTCCTTTCAAGCTGGGGGGCATTCATATATTATAGTTATTATAAAACCTGCACTAATCACTGCACCTCCATCGGTACAAGAATACAACAACCATATTCTTTAACCACTTCCTTACTGGGCACTTAAACCCCCCTCCTGCCCAGACCAATTTTCAGTTTTCAGCGCTGTCGCATTTTGAATGACAATTGTGCGGTCGTGCAACGTTGTACACAAATAAAATTTGCGTCCTTTTTTTCCCACAAATAGAGCTTTCTTTTGGTGGTATTTGATCCCCTCTGCACCATTTCTGATCACCGCTATAAACAAAAAAAAGAGCGACAATTTTGCAAAAAAGAACATTTTTTACTTTTTGCTAAAATACAAATCCATAAAAAAAAAAAATTATTCATCAGTTTAGGCCGATATATATTCTTCTACATATTTTTGGTAAAAAAAAAAATTGCAATCGCCGTATATTGATTGGTTTGCGCAAAAGTTATCGCGTGTACAAACTATGGGAATTGATTTATGGCGTTTTTCTTTTTTTTTTTCTTTTTACTAGTAATGGCGGCGATCTGCGATTTTTATCGGGACTGCGCTATTGCAGCAGAAATGTCGGACATTTTTTACACATTTTTGGGACCAATGACATTTATACAGCGATCAGAAATTTAAATGTCCACTGATTACTGTATAAATGTCATTGGCAGTGAAGGGGTTAACCTGCAGGGGGCAATGAAGGGGTTAAAAATGTTCCCCGGGCGTGTTGTAACTGTGGGGGGGTGGCGCTGGTCAGGACATAACAGATCTAACTAATCCCAGTGACAGGGATCAGTAGATCTGTCCTGTCCCCTGTCACAGAACGGAGAACCGCCGTGTTTACATCAGCGGTTCCCCGTTCTGCAGCTCTGTAAGGCGATCGTGTGTCTCGAGCGGACATCGAGTCCGCCCGACCCACGTGCATGCCCGTGCAGCATGCGGCGGCCACTCGCGCCGAGAGCGTGCACAGGGGACGACGTCCATGGACGTCGTCCCGGCATTTCAGATCCATACTTCGGCAATAGCGCGGATCTGTAGGGGTTAAAAGTCATAAAATAAAATTAAATAAAATAAATACCAGGAAGTGTGTTTGCAGAAACATTTTCAGACAGCTCAACTCAAGAGAGCAGTTACTGAAGGCTTGGCAGCAAGAATGATAAGTGTTTTTTTTTCCAATAAAAGTTTTATTGAGCAATAAGAAAGTAAAAACAAAAAAACAGGTGTACTTCAGAAATACAAACAAATTACATGATATCTGTTAGGCCTGGACCACATTGTCTGTAGCCCAAGCGATTAACATACATTGAGTAGGATCATGCAAACGGTCAAGATAAAATGAAGGTCGATATATGGACAAATTTTTCTATAAAGATAATAGAGAAAATATGCAGCAATAGTAGAAGAAGTAGGGATAGTCATTAAGAAGGGGAATAGTGATATGGAAAGAAGGGCCATAGCCTGGGGACAAATAAGCAAGCAGAGTATTAAGACACAACTTAGGCCGGGTGTTTCAAAAAAAGAGCTGTAATGCCAGTACCAACGCCAGTAAAAAAACAGGGGTTAAAAATTTGATTTTATCAGCGTTTTGCATTGGTTTCAATGAGTGTTTTTCAGTGCTAGCTTTCAGCAGAGTTTCTCTGCCTCTATTCAAAATCAATGGTTCCCTATGAGAGCCCATTGATTTGAATAGAAGTTGGATCATGATGATCCGACTTGCGGTGCTGAGGATCTTGAAGGGGAACCCCGCTGAAATGTAAAAAAAATTTGCGTAGGCCCCCCCCCCCCAAGACAATACCAGAACCTTCGGTCTGGAGTGGATTTTAAGGGGAACCCCGTGCCAATTTTTTTTTTAAAAAATGGCGTGGGGGTCCCCCCAAAATCCATACCAGACCCTTATCCAAGCATGCAGCCTGGCAGGCCAGGAAAGGGGGTGGGGGCGAGCGAGCACCCCCCGTCCTGGACCGCACCAGGCTGCATGCCCTCAACATGGGGGGTGCTTTGGCGCAGGGGGGCCTTGCTCCCCCCTGCCCCAAAGCACCTTGTCCCCATGTTGATGAGGACAAAAGCCTCTTCCCGACAACCCTGGCTGTTGGTTGTTGGGGTCTGTGGGCAGGGGCTTTTTAAAATAGTTTATTAAATCAGCTCCGGTATCTTCTCCCCTCTCCAGCATCTTCTTTCTTTTGCTCTTTTGGGGGCCTTCTATCTTCTGCTCGGTCTTATGTCTTCTGCTCTTTTGTCTTTTCTGATGCCTTCTCCCTCTTATCTTCTTCCCATGTTGACTCGATGCTCTCTCCTGCTCGAATGCCGGTCCGTTCTGCGCAATGGCTTATATTGCCATTGGGTAGGGCCACCCGCTGACGTTGTCCCTTTATAGGACGTCATAAGGGGCAGGGCTTCCGGATGATGTCAGCGGGTGGCCCAGCCCCATGCCAATATAAGCCATTGCACAGCACGGACCCAGCATTCGAGTGGGAGAGAGCGACAAGTCAACATGGGAAGAAGAGAAGAGGGAGAAGGCAGTGGAGAAGACAGCGGCAATAGAGCAGAAGACAGAAGACTGAGCATAAGATAGAAGACCCCACAAAAGAGCAGAAGAAAGAAGAGCTGGAGAGGGGAGAAGATGCCAGAGCTGATATAATAGACTATTTTAAAAAGCTGTGTAGTGTGTTTGTTTGAAACTTTTTGTTTTTAGGTGAATGGGTAAGGGTACGATGTGCCCCATTCACAGAGTGGTAGGCTGGGATCCGTGTGGGGCGGCCCCTGCCCGCAGACCCTGACAACCAACTGCCAGAGCTGTCGGGAAGAGGCCCTTGTCCTCATCAACATGGAGACAAGGTGCTTTGGAGCAGGGGGGCCACCAAAGCACCCACCCATCCCATGTTGAGGGCATGCAGCCTGGTATGGTCCAGGAGGGGCACTCGCTCGTCCCCACTCTCTTTCTTAGCCTGCCAGGCTGCGTGCTGGGATAAGGGTCTGGTATGGATTTTGGGGGAACCCCCACGCCATTTTTTAAAAAAAATTTGGTGCGGGTTCCCTTTAAAATCCATATCAGACCGAAGGGTCTGGTATCGTCTCAGGGGGGAACCCTACGCAAATTGTTTTAAAAATTTTTGCGGGGTTTCCCTTCAAGATCCTCAGCACACAAGTCGCACTGCAAGTCAGATCATGACTTCTATTCAAATCAATGAGCTCCCATAGGGTACCACTGATTTTGAATAGAGGCAGAGAAATGCCTGACGAGGTATACCCAGCGTTAAGCTGCGTTTTTGCCGACTCAGCGTCAAAACAGCTCTAGTGCTGCAGCTTCCGAACGCGCTGTTCCTGCGTTTGTTTTACAGCTTAAGAATGCCGACGCCACTTACAGCTCAAAAACGTCAGCGTGTGTATGAGGCCATTGAATAACATGGAGAGGGGATCTTAAGCTGTAAAACCAGTTCAAAAACGCGGTGTTAAAAACGCCCATGTGTATGAGGCCTAAATCTTGCATAGCCTCATATAAAAATCAGCTGAAATCATATGGTCAAATGAACATCTGTCATGGGGAAATTACTCACAGACATCTAAACGTATCCAAAGAGATTGTCTCTCAAGGAGAAAGCAACAAAACCAGTTAAAGATGTTCATAAACTATTCAGCCGTTTCGCATCCTTTCAAAAAAATCAGAGAATTTGAAAAGAAACCAGGGCCCCCACAGTTTGTGAAATGTTTCCGTACTTTCTGAAGCGATGGCGGCTATCTCTTCCAGTTTGTTTATTTTATCTACAGCTTGTAACCATTCTGCTAACGTAGGGGTATGTGCAGTTTTCCAGTGCCCCGGGATGATGGATTTTGCCGCATTCAGCAAATGCCGCATAAAAAGTATTTTTTGTATCTGCTTAACCGCTTTCTGACCAGACGCCACAATTGTACTGCGGCAGCTTTCTCTCGGCTGCGCAAACCTCCGTCACTGTACGTCTGCTGCGCATGAGCGATTTGCGGGTGAACGTGCACCAACGACGGCACGTGCCCGCTGCATGCTCCAGGTCGGGCAGACTCCATGTCCGCCGGCGACCCGCAATCGTCTGTTACAGAGGCAGAACAGAGACCTGCCAGTAAATACGGCAGATCTCAGTTCTGTGGGGGGACAGATTAAAGATCTACAGTTACCAGTAATCGGGAACAGTTAGATCTGTCATGACCCGGACAGCCCAGTCCCCACACAGTTAGAACACAGTGAGGAAACACATTTAACCCCTTGATTGTCCCCTGCAGTTCAACCCCTTCCCTGCCAGTGACATTTATACAGTAATCAGTGGCTATTTTTAGCTCTGATCACTGTACAAACGTCATTGGTTCCAAAAAAGTGTCCGATCTGTCTGCCGCAATATCGCAGTCCCGATAAATATCATAGATTGCTATTGCCATTACTAGTAAAAATAAAAATGCCATAAATCTATTCCCATAGTTTGTAGACGGTATAACTTTTGTGCAACCCAATCAATATGTGCCTATTGCAATTTTTTTTACCAAAAATATGTGGAAGAATATATAGCGGCCTAAACTGAGGAAGAAATTCGTTTTTTTAGGATATGTATTATAGCAAAAAGTAAAAAATATTGTTTTTTTTTTCAAAATTGTTGCTAGTTTTTTTGTTTATAGCGCAAAAAAATAAAAACCGCAGAGGTAATCAAATACCACCAAAAGAAAGCTCTATTTGTGGGAAAAAAGGACATCAATTTTGTTTGGGTACAGCGTCGCATGACCGTGCAACTATCAGTTAAAGCGGCGCAGTGCCGAATCGAAAATAGTGCTCTGGTCAAGAAGGGGGGTAAATCCTTCCGGAGCTGAAGTGGCTAATGTAGAGCTGGATATGTGCAATAGGCAGCATTCAGGAGTAAGTTTTATTTTTGTTTCTGTGATAGAAAGAATCTCTTTAGAGACGCCGTTCCAAAAATTTCGCAAGAGGACACTTCCACCAAATATGTAGCATGCTGCCGATGTCTTTACCACATTGCCAACAAGCTTCTGCTGTGTCAGGGTACCAAGAATGCAATTTAGCTGGTGTAAAATACCAGTTGGTCAGAAGTTTATAAGAGGTCTCTTGAAGGTTAACGCTGATAGAGCATTTGTGGGCCAGAATACAGGCGTTTAGCCATTGATCATCCGTAAAGTTTGTTTCGAAGGCTACTTCCCATTGCCTCCTATGGCAGTTAATGGGGTCTCCTGAGTTAGATTATAACCAGTTATACATCAAGGAAGTAGTTTTTTCTATGTATTCACCTGTCAAACAAAGTTATTCAAAATGTGTCAGCTTTCTCATAAAATGTTTGCGATTTGCCTGTCAATAGACGTAATTATGAAGCTGTATATACTGCCAATATGTGAAGTGTTTGGCTCGGAGTTCAGTCCTGAGTTGCTCGAAAGGTTTAAAGCCTCGTACACACGGGACGACGATCGTGTTCAACACGTCGTACTCACGACCGTTGCATGCAGAATCGATCGTCTGTGGCGGCGCTTTCAACAGTTGAACGTACGACGGTCGTTCGTGGGAGTTGTATGTGCAGACTAGAAAACTTGGTTGTGTCAACAAGCTCGCATACGACCGTTGAGTCGTGTGTAGAGCAGCTGTGTTCAACAAAGTTGTATTGTGCTAAACACGCATGCGCCAAGTCCACTTCAACTAACATGAAATTAGAAAGGTGCCCAAAAGGTGACGCTACTTCCTCATTATACGCTCGTTCGCGTCATCACGTTCGGCCGGCCGCAAGTTGTATGTACGACCGTCGTGTGCATGTCAGTAGGCTACATACGACCGTCAACGTACGATTCAACACGGTCGTACGCGCGATCGTCGTCCCGTGTGTACGAGGCTTTAGTCTTCCATTATCCACGCAATGGTGTACTACTAGGGGAGTTGTGTCATCTCTATGTGGAAATGATACAGTAGAGTTTGGTCTCAGGCAAAATCCAGATTATGTATCAGAGGTGTCAATGGGCCAGGAGAGGAGGCGAGACCATATTTTTGATTCGCTGTTCAGAGGATTTGCAATGTTGGTCCAATAGTAGAATGAGAATTGAGGGTGGCAGGGCAAGCATCCTTGGGAAGCCATGGCAAGAACCATAGTGGTGTCTTAATCTGCATTCCCTTAATTCTAACTCAATCTTTGGAGTTTACGTGGTAGTTCCAGTCTTGAATGCGAATTAGATGGGTCGCGTAATAGTAGTGTTTTAAATTTGGTAAATTTATACCACCAAGCATTTTTGGTTTGGACAGGGACAGTAGGCTGATGTGTGGTCTCTTACCGGACCAAATGAATTATTGAATTTAGTTGGGAGAAAAATCGTTTAGGTAAAAGGATTGGAAGGTTGTGGAAATGGTATAGGACCCTAGGAGGAATTGCCATCTTCACCATCGCCGCCCATCCAAGCCAAGAAAAAGGTTTGAAGTTCCAGCTCTGTAAGTCTTATCTCACTTTAAGCAGGAAGGGGTGGAAATTTTGTATATATAGATTTGCTAGGTTAGGGGTAAGCCATATCCTCAAATATTTTAGTGCCGACGTTACCTATTTAAAGGGACAATTGGATTGGGTCTCTGTCACGATTCGGAGGTTCATGGTAATTTTGAGGGCCTCTGATTTATTATAGTTGATTTTGAGGTTGGAAACGTATCCAAATATTTCAAATTATTTTAAAAGGTTCAGTATTGAAGTTTGTGGTTGGCTTAGGGCAAAGAGGAGGTTGTCCACATAGGCAGTGACTTTGCAATGGCTATGGGCTAGATCTAATCCCTTGATGGAGTGGTTTCTATTTACCGTGTGTATAAAGGGTTCCAATGTGAGTAGAAACAGAATTGGGGACAAGGGACAGCCCTGCCTAGTGCCATTATGTATATTGACTGTTTGAGAGAGAGCCATTCATTGTTAACCTAGCTGTTGGGTGTTGGTATAATGTCGCAATTCATGTGAGCATGTTAGTCTGCACGCCAATGTGAGTGCACACTGAAAGCATGAAGTCCCACGCCACCCTATCGAAGGCCTTCTCCGCATCTGTGGATAGGAGAAGGCCTTTGTCTGAGTGCCCTTTGAGTAGGTGAATAAGGCTTAATGACATTATCGCGTGCCTCCCTGCCCGGCCTAAAGCCCACCTGCTCTGGACCTATAATATCCGGTAAGTATGTGTTGAGTCTTGTTGCAATAATTTTGGCTAAAAGCTTAATATCTAGGTTTAATAAAGATATGGGCCTGTAACCAGAGCAATCATTAGGGTCCTTGACGGGTTTAGGGAGAACAGCGACATGTGCCATTGTAAAGGAGGGTGGGATCACCTGTGGCGATTTCAAAGAGTTTAATGCCTCCAGCAATGGTTTTGTAAGTAATGATGTAAATAAATGGCACTAAAGCCATCCGGGCCCGGGCTCTTGCCGGTTTTCAATGTTTTCACTGCCTGTTGGAGCTCCATCATGTCTATAAGGTTTGTCAAGTTCCTTTGCCTCTGCAGTAGATACCACTCTGCTCCAAATATTGTTGTATAATTTTTGTTCTGCTACCCTCAGCTGAGCGTGGTTTGTGGAAAGGCGGAAAGTTGTAGAGTTTGGAGTAGAAATGTTGAATCTCGGGTAATGTGGGTGGCGGAGCAAATATCCCTTATTGCCTTTGCAAGGTATTTGCTACTTTTGTTGTCATGTACATAAAAAAATCCTTGTATGAGGAACAAAATGCGTTTTGCTTTAAGGTCTAGTTTAGATTGTAGATCTTTATGAGCCGATAAAAGATTGTTTGTGGATTTCACTGCCACTGATCTTTTATGTTGTGTTTCCAGTTGTGAAATTTTGTCTAGCAGAGTTTGTAGCTCTTTGTCTGAGTCTTTCTTTATGTATGAAGCTAAACAAATTAATTTCCCTTGCACTACACATTTGTGGGCCTCCCTCTCAGAAGTACATAGTTATTGTGTAAGAAATATGTTTCAGTGTCAGGGGATCAGTCAGCAAATTTGAGTTAAGCTGCCACATGCATAGTTTTGTGGGCTTTTCCCCTAGGTGCAGAGCCACGGAAGTAGGTGCATGGTCAAAAACTGTCTGTGTCCCTATGTGTGCCTTTCTTAAGGAGGGTAGGTCTCTCTGCGAGATAAAAATGTAATCTATTGGGGAGTATTTGGAAATATAGGTGTAGTCTCTCCCTTGTGGATTAGTCACACTCCACAAGTCAACCAGTGTTAATGAATTCAACATTACTCTGATCCTTTTAAGCAAGTGAAAAGCCACAGCTGATTTGCCATTGGATGTGTCCTGGAGAGGATCCAAAGGGATATTGAAATCCCCTCCAAGGATAATGCATCCAGAAGCAAATCCGGTAAGAGCATCAATCATCTTACGACAGAAAAAGACATGTGCAATATTGGGAAAGTATACATTTGCAAGCGTAATAGGCAAAGACCCAATTTTTCCTTTAAGAAAGAGATACCGGCCTTCAGAGTCTGCAAGTTGTTGAGTGAGTTCAAATCCAGAGTTCTTACCTATCAGGATGGAAACACCTTTGGTCTTTGCCTCCGGATTGGTGACATGAAAGGCTTTAGTGAAAAACTGATTCAACGATTTAGGTATTGAATTGGTTCTGAAATGCATCTCTTGCAGAAAAATGAAGGCCGGCCTTTCCTTTCCAAGCTCACATAAGAGTTGCATCCTTTTTTGGGGTATGTTCAATCCCTGTACATTATGTGAGATCACGGTTGGGCTCTTGCCCGGGGATAAGTAAATCATGATGGTTGTGTGTTCGCCTGAAATCTAAGGCGGAGAGAAAAAAAAAGGGGGGCGGAGGAGGGAAAAAAAAGAGTTAGGCCCACAATCTACAAGGCATGATGGCGGGGGAAAAAAAAGAGTAAGGAATCTGGTAATGTCCCTCTGGGTAATGACACCAAGAGGCGTAAAATAGAGAAAATCTGGAACTGTGAATAATAATCCAAAAAGCCCACCCGAACCGAGAGAAGGAAGGGTGGGGTGTGCCAGGTGGATCGATCACAAAGTATCCACTTTTGGGGGAAATGGGAGGATAGAGTATGGATGTTGCAGGCTTTAATGATCAAATATGAAAAATCAGAAACAGAGATATCAATAATATCAAAAAAACCTCACCATATCTCCCCTGACTCGTGTCAAAAGCAAAATAATTTTATAATAATAATAATAATATATATATATATATATATATATATATATATATATATATATCCTGAGACACCGTTGGACACTTCGAGAACACTTGAGGTACGGGTTCTCCCAATTCCGTCACGACCTTTTATTACCACCGGTGCGTTTTATAACTGTGAAACCCGGGTTAAACCTGTAAAAGTGAATCCCCACATGAGTGAAAACAACGGTCGCCAAATCTGTAATTATCGTCACACAACTCAATAAAACTCCCTTGTCGTTTAAATGTAACAATATGTTCGACATGTAAGTGATGAAATGTAACATCGCTTCACATTAAAGAAGTCACAACAGTGTACTTCTCTATATTATTTTATAAATGTTTTTACACTCCCCACATGAGTGAAAACACTCTATGACATATATATATATATATATATATATATATATATATATATATATATATATATATAA